>CATIWO010450602.1:0-21909 GCA_949673435.1 Macaranga tanarius
TTTTTTTTTTATAAATTCTTCATAATTTAAATTTAAAATATTAAATAAAATATTTTCCTTTAAATAATTATATATATCACGTTTTAAATTTTAAATATTATTTAACTAAAAGTATCTCAATAATTTATTGCTGTTATTTTCAAATTTCATCCATTGAAATCGGATAATTATCCATAACTGACGGAGGCTTTGAAGTAGGATGGGGCTGAAGTTTGCCTTTGCCGTACCCACTGTTTAAAAGGATTAGAATGTAATTGAAATGACAGACATAATAACAACTGACATATATCGCTTAAAAAAATCCGAATTAAATTATAACTAATATATATTAGAAATATAAATATAGTATTAATATTTTTTAAACTATTTGTCTATTATAATTTTTATTTGTATTTTTAGTATTTTTAAAGTGCTAACACATTAAGAAGTGGTAATGATATATATTTTTAAGAAAAATTATATATTTTTATTAATAAAAAATTAAATAATATTAATATTAATAGACTGTATAAATTAATAATAATATGATTCGTAATGTTTTTAAAAATTACCATTTCACATGCAATTTACCGATATTCAATAATCATTCTATTTTCCACTCTTCTTATTTCATCCCTGCATATAACACTTTTCTTTTTCTGTTAATAAGTAAGAAAATAACTAAATTATGACTAAACTATTCATAATACTTAATTCCTGAGATTTATATTTTTATACATTTTAATTGTAAATTTTTTTCTTAATGTATAGTTTAATTTTTGTATTCCACTTTTTTTTTTTTTTTCTAATTGCTAAAATTTAAATTAGAGAATTTACACACAAACACACATATATATAAATAAATAACAAAATTATGTTTTGTTCTCATTATAATTTTTACTAAATTTCTTAAGTTTTAACTAACAAATATATTAATTTCCAAAAATGTTAATATAAAACTTATGTCAATCAAAGGCATTGAAAACTTGTTCTTTCTAATTTATTAAAAAAATTTTATTGTATTTATTTTTAAGTTACTTATAGAATTTTTTATTAATTTAATTATTTTCACTTATGTAAATATGATTTGATTTAGTGAGATTAACAAGCATATATTTCCTTAAAAAATTTATGCTGCCAATAAGAAAAAAATCAATGTCTAAGAGAAATTTTATAAATTATTTAAGATTTGTAATTGAGCTTCATTTTAATAGATTTTGCTATGGTGCAAACGTTTATATTTATACAAATTGAATTACAATCGTTAGATTAATTTTTATTTAATTACAACTATTGATTATCTTGGTGTATCAATATCTGTAAAATATATCAATGGTTATAATTAATTAAATTTTAATCTAACAATCTTAATTCCAGTTGTAAAGATACAAATATTTGTACTGTTTAATATGAAAATTAAGATATTGGATGTTAAGTAAATATCAAGGGATGAAATATAATATTGTTAAAACATACAGGGAAGAAAAAGTTCTCATGATAAATATTAGGGATGTTATTGTAATTATCACTTACTTGTTTCTTCTTCTTTTCCTTAAAGTATTGCTCTATTTTTTAAGAGCAGCTTCTTCAATGTTTCAAACAAAAAGTCACAGCAACCTCACTCTCTATCCACACATTGCTTTCTTTCTTTGTTTATATATCTACTGTTAAGTGACAGGAAACAGTCCTTTCCTCTCTTCACTTCTAACCCACTTCTTGATTTTTTTTTTCCAAGAAAACGCTTCCTCTTCTTCTTCTTCTGTGCTTAGTTCTCTTGTAGAACAGATAATCTTGGTGGGTCTTGATAATGGAAACTTCATCACCCATTTCGCTCCAACAGACCCTGCATCACCACCAAGACCTTCTTTTGCCGGAGGCAGCTTCTTCGCCAAAGCCTCATTTAAAGAAGAACTTTGTTGAATCTATAATGGAAGCTGCATCTCTTCGTACACCTTCTTTTAAAGAAGACACTTACTTCATTTCCCATCTCAAATCTTCAGAGAAAAAAGCTCTGCAAGAACTCAAAGACAAGCTTTCCGCAACCTATAATAATGAGTCTGATAATGGTAGTAGCTGTTCCATGTGGGGAATTCCTCTTCTGGGTGGTGCAGATAAAGCTGATGTAATTTTGTTGAAGTTTTTAAGAGCTAGAGATTTTAGAGTTCTTGACGCGTTTAATATGTTGGAGAAGTGCATGTGTTGGAGAAAAGAGTTTGGTACTGATACTATCTGTGAACAGGATTTGGGGTTTAAAGAACTTGAAGGTCTTGTTGCTTATATGCATGGCTATGATAAAGAAGGTCACCCTGTTTGTTACAATGCTTATGGTGTTTTTAGAGATAAAGAAATGTATGAAAGGATATTTGGAGATGATGATAAGCTTAAGAAGTTTTTAAGATGGAGAGTTCAAGTTCTTGAAAGAGGGATTAATCTTTTGCATTTTAAACCTGGCGGTGTTAACTCCATGATTCAAGTTACTGATCTTAAAGATATGCCCAAAAGAGAACTTCGAGTTGCTTCTAACCAGATCCTCTCTCTGTTTCAAGATAATTACCCTGAAATGGTTGCTCGTAAGGTAAAATATTAAACAAACAAAACAAAAAATATATATATTAATTTTCTTCTCTGTTGTTTGTTTCCGTTTGTTGTGTTGCTGTTCTTTTAATTCTTTTTTCGTTTGTATCTTGTTTCTGGGTGTTATTATATTAGATTTTCATCAATGTGCCATGGTACTTCAGCATGTTGTATTCAATGTTTAGTCCATTCCTTACTCAACGAACTAAAAGCAAGTTTGTGATCTCTAAGGAAGGAAATGTTGCAGAAACTCTCTACAAGTAAGTCTTTTTAATCTCTCTGTAGCTGCCCATTAATTGTAGTTTTGTAATCGTTATTTTTTTGTTGTTTTCTTTTTCTCGATTTGACAATGTTGATCTTGATCTTCATCCCAACTAGGCTCTGTTGCTAACGTTTGCTATTTCGAGTGCTGTTTTGTTATTAATTATCAGATTCATAAAGCCTGAAGACATTCCAGTTCAGTATGGAGGATTAAGTAGACCAAACGAATTGCAGAATGGCCCACCAAAACCAGCTTCTGAGTTTACTGTAAAAGGAGGAGAGAAAGTGAACATTCAGATTGAAGGAATTGAGGTTTTTACTAATATTTTCTTCTGCTTTCTTGATTTGATCCATAACCCAGAACCTAAATGTCTTAAAATGACAAATTTTTTTCTTCTGGGTACTAATTAAAATAGGCTGGTGCAACAATTACATGGGACATAGTGGTGGGTGGATGGGATTTGGAGTACAGTGCAGAGTTTGTGCCAAATGCAGAAGGAAGCTACACAATTGCAGTGGAGAAAACAAGAAAAATAGCTCCATCAGAAGAGGCAATTCACAACTCTTACACAGCAAGAGAAGCTGGGAAAATGGTGCTATCTGTTGACAATACTACCTCCAGGAGAAAAAAGGTTGCTGCTTATCGATACATTGTCCGCAAATCTGCTGTTGTTTAGATAACAAATAATAATATAGTTTGCTGCTAATTAACTCTAATACTTAAGAGAGTATCTTTGTTTTAAGTATTTTGTTTATTTTGAGAGCCTAAATGAATATTTTTACTTTAATGGCTGTGGAGATGTTTTTGAAGTGTTTATTTTATAGCGTACCTAATGTAATATATAAAAACAAGATTGTTGGGTACATATTTTGCTTGCTTATGGAAGTATATAAGTAAAAGCAAGTTTAGACCAAAGACAGGATTTTTGGCGCACTTTTGGCTGTGTCTGGTTTGAGGGACATGCACATGTGAGAAGGGTGAAATTGTAAGCTTTTTTTGGGTGATGGAGTGGGCATTTTGGAAAGTTTGAAATTCAATTTTTGAAGATGGGCAAAACAGGACAATATAGAAGGAAAGCTAAGCTAAAGCTAGTGCGGGAATCGCGAGGTCACGGGTGTTTAGGTGAAGAAGTGTGTTGGATTGTTGATGATGATGGCATTGATCTTCTTCTGCTGCTGCTACTGTTGCTTGTGACTTGTGTCATTTTGTTTTGCTTGTGACGCGGACATCTTGACCTCTTGTTAGTATGTGTTCACTTTTGTCTTTCTTATGGTAAAATATTGTTCTACCATCACCATACCATGTATGTCCATGACGCTATGTCTGCCCTCTAACCAACTCCTACATCATTATTGGGTTAACGCCTGTGCCCAATTCAATATTTCCCCCATAATCTCATTCTGGGATCTAAGTTTCTTATTAGAGAAATAATCTAACAAGCTTGATTAGATTTGTAAGATAAATACATGTATTAAATTTTCATTGTTCAAACTGTAAGACGCTTAAAAATATATGTCATGAATCAGACCTTTGGTGCATCAATTATTTTTTACATTATTTTAGACTTTGTGCATTTAAAAGTAAACTCTAAAGTACTTATCAGAAAGATTGATAAAAAAAAAAAAAAAAAAAAACTTTACAAAGGGTAGTTTGTTTTTAGTTGAAGAGAACAAAAAAGAAATTACTTCATGATTTTATCCAAAGGAACATATGATAAATCACTAGCCTTTCTTTTCAGTTTGTGTGATGATTTCTCAATCTTTACCATCATGTTCATGTGTAATTCAATGATAAGAACCTGTGGTGTAGTAGTTGTTTCCATCATTATGTAAATGTAAAATCAAGAGTTAACATTTTGAAGTACTGATTTCATAACCTTGACTTGCATAACCTAGTGGACTAGGTTCTCAAATTTTGAATATCTTAATCCATAAAAAGTTTGGCAGCAATAACTTCTAGTTTGCGTTTGCTAGAATTTGCTGGGTTAAATTGGACTAGGCAAAGTTTCAACGTACCCACTTCAATAATCAAGTTAGGAAAAAGCACCGAAGAGTAGCTACACCTTTTTGAAATTTTAACTGAGCACTTGAATTTACACAGTAAAATGGGACTAATTAAAACTAGATGATAAAAAGTGGAATGGGAATGATAACAGAACAAAGTTGAGTATTTGGTATCTTATTTATTTATTATCTAATTTGAACATGATTAAAAAAAAAAAAAAAAAAAAAAAAAAGCCTAATTGAGTTTTTGGATCCACTCAACAAAAACATCCAAAAGCTAAAATAGGACTGTACGTAGGGTGTAAACGAGCCGAGCCGAGTCGAAGTTTGGCTAGTTTAGGTTTGGTTTGTTTATAAATGAGCCGAGCTCATTAGGCCGCTAAGTGTTCGCGAGCTTAAACGAATCTAAACAAGATAAAAAAGTTTATAAAAATATAATGTATAAATTTAAATTATTTATTAAAATAATTTAAAATAAATTATTTACTAAATAATTTATTATAAAATTATGATTTTTTTTGTAATACTATATTTTTAAAATATTTAAATGAATAAAAATTTATATATTGTATATCTAAAATTAAATTATTAATACATGAAAATTACGAGCCGGCTCGAGAGCTCTTATTCGAGCTTGTTCACGAGCTTTCACGAGCCGAGTTTTGTATAGTTTGAGCTCGACTAGTTTATTAAATGAGCTTCAATATACGAGGTCGAACGAGCTTTTAACGAGTCGAACGCCGAGCAGCTCACGAGCGGCTCGGCTCATTTACACCCCTAGTTACAATTCTTTTTATTCTATTTCATAGAAAATAATTAAATATAAGAAATATAAAAGTATGTGAAATTTGACTTGATATGCAATTAAGTGGAGGTGTGCATGGGATGGCTCGGTTCAGTTTGGGTAGGCAGAATTTGAAATCAATCAGTTTTTGGAAGGACATATATTGAATCGAACTGAACTGAAGAATGAAATATAACTGACGGTTTGAAATTCCGAAAAAAGTCAGAATGTTGGGTTCAATTATTCAGATTGGGCCTCAAAAATAAAAATCAAAAGGAAATAAAAGTTCATTGTTATATAAGTTAGGAAAAATTGCATGATTGGTGTCTGAACTTTTTAATTTTTACTATTTTGGTGGTTGAACTTATTTTTTTTGCAATTGAGTGTTTAAACTCCTTAAATTTATTTCAATCAAGTGTTTTGGTCCGGCCAGCGGCGGTCTGAGGGCTGAATGTGCACATGTGGAGCCCACTATTTGAAAAAAACTTGCAACGTGATTGCCAACATGCATAGTTAATTGCAAATGTCTGAAATGCCCTTATAATAAAAGAGAAGAAAAAAAGAAACAAAAAGACGAGCCTTCTGTTCTCTTATCGCTCCACTTCTCCTATGTAGGTGTCGAGTTCCACCTCTTCTAGCTCTATTCCCGTCTCTCTCCTCCATTCTTTAGATTTGCTTTGGTCTCTTTCAATCTCTTTGCTACTTCAGTTCTTTAATATCTTTGCTAATCTAAAGGTAAACAAACCAAATTGATCTATTTTAGCTCTTTCAATTTTCTTTATTATTGTTATTATTGTTGATGATGATGATATTATTTTTGTTACTAGTAGATTGGTTAGGTGCTTTGATTTTGTTGTTGATTAGAGCATTTTTCCACCTCCTCCAAATCGATCTATTTTACCAAATCAATTTATGAATTTCACTTTTAAAGTAAATATACTTTTTCATATTTCTAGATCTCTCTACTCCTTTGCCGAGTTCCACCTCTCCAGCTCTACTCCCTTCCCTCATCCGACTCTTCTTCTTGTTGTTGTTTTCATCACGGTGAGCCATTTTCTTGAAATTTTTTTTAGGTTCTTGTTGCTTGTGCTGCTCTGATCTATATTGTTTCTAACTCGTAAAAAAATTGAATCTTTTCTTATTTTTTGTTCAAGATTTTGAATTGGGTAGTGGAATATGAGTGCATATATTGTTGGTGTTCTTGTTCATCATGTTGTCACCCTTCTACTACGCAATTCAAAGCATAATAGTGCTAAGAAATGAGGAGTTCCAGTTAATGTTGGTGGGGAGCCTGGTTATGCTATAAGGAATGCTGGGGTCTCAACGCCTTTAGAAACTGCCTGGGATGGTGTCTCTACTCTTGCTCAGCTTTTTTTGAATTTGCATGTCATAGGTATAGTGATAAATTATTGCTTTGCATAAGAAAATTGATCTCCAAAGAGATTAAAGTCACTCCGGATGGAAGGTCTCTTAAGAAACTTCATCTAGGAGAGTATGAATGGATGACTTATGCTCAAGTGTTTGATAAAGTTTCCAACTTTACTTTTAGGTTAGCTTCCTTTGGTCACAGAAGATATGAATGTGTTGCCATTTTTGTGGTAGTGTATAGACAGATTGATGAGCAGGTTTGGATAAGACGGAAGATATGGAGGTGGTGGTAGTGAAGGAGGAAGGGGATAGAGTTTTGGTGAACGGGCTTGCTGGAGACACCAAGAATATGATGTTCTTTTTTTTATTTTTTAAGATTTTGGCTTTATAATGAAATTTGAGTTATTTTTTTATATTTGATTTTCATTTTCTCCCTATTAATTATATTAGTTTTAAGAACCCTAATTTATTGATTTTATTTGTTTGTTTCATTAAGCTGAAGTTGGATATTTTAGTCTTTTTATTTATATTGTTTTAGGTTATTTTTGTCATTTCACTTATTTGTAGTGATGTGGCAAGCTATTCTTCATAAAGTGGGCTCCACATGTGCACATTCAGCACTCAGACCACCGTTGACCGGATAAAAATACTTGATTGAAACAAATTTAAGGAGTTTAAATACTCAATTATAAAAAAAATAAGTTCAATTACCAAAATAGCAAAAATTAAAAAGTTCAGACACCAATTGTGCAATTTTTCCTATAAGTTATATATGTTTTGTACTTAATAAATTTTAGGACAAATCCATTATTATACATTATAATTACAAAATTATAGGCCATTTGTTTTTGCCAAGGCCTATGTTGATATGCACAAGATAAAAAGTAATACAAAATTATACAAAAACTAAGTCTAAGAAAATAAAATTGAAAAGCCAGGAAACACACCAAAAAATTATATTGTAGAGCTCAATGTCATGTGTGCTTCTACCACTGTGTGTTTGGCTTACACAACCAAAAAAAATGCAGATTGCAGGCTTTTTTGGGAATGATTGAAGTAAATCCCGTAAAAAAATAAGTCATATATTCCTACAAAATGTTTCCAAGAAAACATAAAAGAATTAGAATACAGAGACAAATAGATAGAGGTAAATAGATAGTGAAAGAGGCTCAGATTGCTTTAATGTCAAGTCCTGTTCAGAATACAACAATAGCAGCAGCAACAATAGCTTCAATGCTGAAAAAAATTGCCACCAAACTAACTAATGAAAGTACTCCAAATAGATTATATGACATAAAAGTGAAACATCATCATGGCAAAATAATGTAAACAACCAAAAGCAGAGATTAAGAAAAAGAGGCTCATAGAGTTAATTTTCAAGTCATTTTTGGAATGCAGCAACATTTTTTAGAGCTATTAAAAAAAACATAAGCTACCAAAGAAATAAAGCCAAGCATCCTAACAAGTCAAAAAAAAAATAGGGTGGAAGCTTCATCATCTCCTTTTTAAGTTGACTACAACAACATATTCATGGTTACATTTGCACAAAAAATGTATCTAAGCAAATAAAGGCAGGGTACAAATAATATAACCAGCAAGCAAACACATAATGCAATTATTTATAGAGAAAATAAATGAATTAAAACTAGCTTAATTACTGAAAATAACATTAGCATGATGCACAGACAGTAGTAGATACTGCTGTTGTTTACAATCAACAACTAGCACTACCACAAAAAATAAATTATCTACGTTACAGTTCATGTTGAAGGGCCAATGCCCACTTGTGGCAGACTTGAAAAAATTAAAGAAAAAAATAAGAAGAGAGGAGAAGAATTGAAATGAAAATACAAATTAAAAGGTAAATAAAAATTGAAGCAGATGCATTTTTCTAAATTTTCAAGTCCATCCAGTATTTTTTCTACTGACAGTTGCTTGTTTGGCAATCTTAGCTAATCTTGAGTGTATATTAGTGCCTCAACGATCTTAGAAGTCAAGGAATTCTTAAAAGCATCAAACACACGACCACTTGTGCTAAAGGCTGCTTCAAAAGCTAACTATGGAGATTAGCACATCAAGGGCATCACGAACCATCTTAGATAGGATTGGAAATCTCCCAAAATTGAATTTTCTCCATTTTAAAATATCAACACTATGAGATTCTTATAAAATGGACTTACTGAGGTAAATTTCCAACTCACTTCCTTTACTTCCACCAATTCCACTTTTCTTTTTTTTGCTTCTTAAATTTTTCCTTTAATATAGACATAGATTTTTCATTGCCAGACAACTCAAGAATAGATTCAGTTTGAGATGTATCATATTAAGAACCAGAAAAAGTAGCAGAGGTAGTAAAAGAACCATATAATGCAACATATCATCATATTGCATTGCAAGATCAGATTTGATTGTGGTGAACAAATTCAAGCCAAGCACATCACCATAAATTTTCTTAAAAGAAAACTCCATGTACTCAAGTTTCTCTTTAGGGTCCAGAATATTTGAGATAAAAATGAGTGCATTTATTTTATAAGGGTCTTCTCAATACTTATCAAATTTTACTTTCATATTCAGACATATAGATTGCACAGATATATCAGATGAATTCTACCACTTACTCAACATGTAGTTCAAGTTAGATATTTCAGTGAAAAAAGTATTTAAAGTAGCATAATAAGAACTACTAATTCTCATTGTCATATCATAAAAAATCTCCAGCAGTTCAACCATCTTTTGAATATACAGCTTGTTAAGAAAATCAGGGACATCATCACCTAAGTCTGATCTGAATGCAGTTTCTTATTCCTTATACTTCTCAAAAGCCTTTTCATATAAGCAAATAGTTTTCAATATAATATAGGTGGAATTCGACCTTGTGGGCACATCAAGTGATAAGGAACACTTGGACTCTATCCCTACCAATTATGATAATTCTCTGAATTTTTTAAAATGTGCAAGTGAGTTCCTAATGAATCTAATAATTTTCCTAACTTTTTTTACAGACTTGTTTGCTTCTTTCAACCTGTCATTTACAACCAAATTAAGTATATGAGCTATACATCCTATATGCATAAATTCAAATCTTACATTGCTAGCCCCCTAACTCAACAACCTTTTTCTAAAATACCCAACAACAACATCATTAGAACTAACATTATTAACATTAATTATGAAAGCAAATTTCAAACCCCAATCAAGCAAGCAATTTTCCAAACACTTAGCAATATACTCCCATCTGTGGGAGGTGACAAGAACAAAAGAAATAATCTTTTTATGCAGCTTCTAATCATTGTTAATGAAATGATAGGTAACATATATGTAATTGATTCTTTACATTAATGTCCAAGTATCATTTGTAATATTGAATCTTTGACAGTGTGATTTGAAAAATTATCTAAATTTCCCTTTTTATTAAAAAAAATTGAGTAACATTCTCTAGATATAGTCAACCTAGAGGGAATTTTAAATCTTGGACATGCTAATGAAATGAATTTTTTAAACCCTTCACTTTCAATAAATTTAAAGGGTAATTCATCACATGTACACATCTCAGCAAGTGCAATTTTAATGGCATCTTGGTCAAACTTCCAAGTGCCAAGGACTCCTAGGCTCTCATTATCATGTGCTTCCACATTCACTTTAGGTTTCAGAGTTAATAATATCTGTCTAGTTTCTTTTCTATTAGGGTTTTTTAAGTGATGCAATATATGATTTCAAAGTGAGGAGGTGCCATGTGTTTTTGAATGACAATTATAAATAGAACCATAATACGTACACTTCGCCTTCACAACCACACCTGCTTCATCACATATTTAATTAAAATGCACACAACATACATCTCTTATTTCATTTTCTTTCCTTTTTTTAAGGGGCAATAGTTTGCTTTTGGTGCTTCCACCATTGCCTTATCAGGCTTATTAATACTACCAGGGGCGGAATTATCATTGGCACTGGTTTGTTCCATCTGAAAGGCAAAAATCAGACAAAGCTAATTAATTGATAAAAGGATATAATGTGAACATAAACATCAGCCACATAAAGCAGGTAACAAATACACCTTATTAAAGTTAGTCTCCAAGTGAATCGATGACCATAGTGACTCAAAGGCAAAGCAGCTTCCACCCTTAAGTTTTAGAATCAAATGATTCTGATAATAACAGAAACCATAATTTGTGCTTCCACCTAAATAACTTTATTTTGTGCACATAATATATATTTCACACTGCAAAATTTAAAATAAGAATAAGGAAACATTAATTTGTTAGCATAAAATACTACCAAATAGCAATAATCATAGTAACATAATATTATAAAACAATATTTAATTTATTTTTTTGAACAAAAATACATAAACATTCACAAATTAACAGTATGAAATTAGTATCACATAGGTAAATAACAATCTTTATTTTTAAATAAATATATTTATTTTCTAGTAAAAAGTTTAAATAAATAAATAGTCAAAATTTGTTTTAGCAGAAGATCCACCCTTGACCCTTTTAAAAACCAATATTTTACAATGAAAGCACAATTGCACAAATCAACCAAAAAATTAACAAATACAATAGATCAAGCCATATAACCAAATATCAATCTACAAAACTCACAGATCAACCATTATAACCCATATGCATGTACATTAAAATGACAAAACCTATAGATCAAACCCTCAGAGCCCACATGCATGTACATTAAAAACATAAAACCATTACCTTTAAGAGAGATACACTCAAAAATAGTTGATTAATAGTGATAATCACATAATATGCTCTAACAGTTAAGTTTTTAATTTCAATGAGTCATTGTGACTTTCAATGGAGGCATGAATGAAAATGAACAAACAAAAAGAGACTGATCATACAGAAAGACTATTGAACAAACAAGAAGAAGCAGTGATGGTGAGAGGAGAAGATCAAAAAAGGAGATTAATTTTAGAGTTAGGGTTTGTCTGGGTCTTTGGGTAATGTCAAAAAGGGAAGAGAAGAGAAGAAAAATCAAGAGAGGAAGAGGAAGAGGCAGAGATGAGAATGACAAATGTTTGTTGAATGAATTAGGGTTGGGATAAACGTAGTTTTTATACCTAGGGTTATTATTTAAACGACGTCATTATATATATATATACAAAAATTCGGATGGTAAAATGATCATATCCGACCCGACTTCTGAATATTCAAACTTTTAACCTTTACAACCGAACCGCCAACCATTCCTATCGAAAACTGAACCAAAGTAACAATTCAATTCAGTTTCGGTCGGAACTTATATATGTACGAAAATTTGGATAGTGAAATGACCATATCCAACCCAACTTCTAAATATTCAAATTTTTAACCTTCATAACCAAACTACCAACCATTCCTATCAGAAACTGAACCAAAGTAAAAATTCAATTCAGTTTCGATCGGAACTCGGTTGGCGATCAGAAATTGCACACCCCTACAATAAAGCATTATTATCCTATTAAAAAAAATAAGTATTGTTATCTTTTCTACCTTTTTTTTAAAAACTGAAGTAAACTTTCATTCATAAATGAAATAGAGTACATGAATATAGATAGATTCATTATAGTATAAATATATATTGTTTATACTAATAACCATTAAACCTTCAAAAGAAAAGATATACTACAGAAAAATAATCACATCAACTAAATTTTCAATACAAAGAACTCCTAGATATGTTAATATCCATTCTTCAATAATATATTAACAATATTGTAAACTTTTATAGGAAATAAGAATTATAGGTGGTAAGATGAACCAAACTTTCCTTATTATTCATAAAAGTCCTAGTGGTTTTAAGAATGCTCACCTTGATTTGATGAAAAGAAGTGGCCATCCATAGATTTCCTTGATCAACAGGTATTCTAAACCAAGAATCCATGAATTTGATGGCATATCTTTATGTGAAGTATAAAAATTTCCATTGAAAGGAGAGCAAAATCATTCTAAGAAATGAGTAAAATAAGGATGTCTTCTTAGATCCAACAAGACTACTAATAATTATGAAAGAAAAGACAAAAATAAAAAATAAAAAAATGACCATTTTTAGCCAAATAAGACTATAAACAACCTTCTTGGATGATGAAAGAATGCTAAATGAGAGAACCAGATAGAGAAAAAAAAAGAGTCTAGAAAAGTTTTTTTTTTTAATTGGCTTCTCGTAACCTTCTAAACACATTTCATTTTTTAAGACTTGAGAAAAATTAGTATTTTTTTTACTACTTTTCAATATGAATTATAAATGTCCATTTTTTTTATAAATATTTATATTCATTTTGATATAAAATTAAATAAATTTAGGAATAAATGAGATATTGAAAATAATAAAACTATTATTTTTATCAAGAGTAAATTTGATAAAATTAAAAAAGATGTAAGAGACGTTCCTACACAAAAGAAAAAAAATGAAATAAAATTTTATTACAATCACATGGAATGAAAACCAAACTTAAAATGAGAAAAGGAGCTACTAAACTAGATTATATCTTTAATAAGATTAGATATGGATGATTGACACACTTCCTCTTATCATACTAGTACTTTTTCCGTAAAGAGACTAAATAACATTGTCATTGCTTTAACAATATTGATTGTCTATCTACCTTGCATACGACGTCCTACTAATACCACCATGTAGCCATTGGTATCTTAAATCACACATCTCATACCCTGTTCTTCTAATATTTAGGCAAATTAACGCATCAACATAAATTTTAAAGTAAGATATTAGAGGGGAGCATAAAATTAGGAACTCTTATATTAATTGCCATGCACACTGATTCGGTTCAGTTAATAATCATTCACGAGTCATAGAGCTACGCTCAAAATAATCTGTGCATTATTCTCAACATTATAAAAATTCTCCTATTTTTGGAATTTCATAAACTCCATAAAATCACACTCACAACTTCAAAGACAGAAGAATCTAAAGTAGAACATAAATGACAAAACCCAATCAGCAAATGTGGATTATGAATAAATAATAAGCACGAGTCTAAAAGTTAAGCCAAACTAGACTACGTTGGCATAAGGCACTTCAACAGAACATCTGAGATCGATTCAAAAGCACCACATTAAGAGTAAGATAAATAATTAAACATACCTCTTTGTTAAAGAGACTTTTGAATTGGCAAGTCATTACTGAGAGGATGCCATAACAAGCGATGAACCTTCAGTGGGATATTCATATTCCATATATGTTGCCAAGGTATTCTATTTGATGAACTTGATGATGACAAGTTTATTGATAAAATTTTAAAGGCAATATGATTGTTCATTCTAACAAAAAAAGCTTCAAGTTTTTAAATAAACCACTAATGAGTAGACAAATTCAATAATGAAAGGAATACTTAAAATATATTCAGCTTCAAACTTAAGAAACAAATGATGGACTATCTGTTCATTCCATCATCAACACTCAAAATCAATTAAATTGGAAACTTTTAACCTCAAGCAGCCTCATTTTATTGGAGAACTTGTTAGACCACAGTGCTTTTAATTGTAACAAAATAAGAGTATAATATATTATCATCTGAAAAAAAGGGAAAACTTTTAGGCTTCTCTTGCAAAGCATAATTCCATGTAAATTATTATTTTTACATTCTCACTAGATTATAAAATAAAAAAATACTTCTACACATAATATAAATAAATAGGAAATAGGTCTTCTTGGTAAAGTCCATATGTTAGTTTTAAAAATCTTTAGGTCTCCCATTTACAAGGAAAAAATAAGAAATAAATAATATACAAGAAGTAATAAAGCATGATAAAATAGGAGTACTCATTTTATGCATAATTTTTAGAATAAAATCTCATTTAACCATATCGTAAGCCTTACTCATATCTAATTTCAAAATCATAAATCCTTTAGAGCCCTTAGGTTTTTATTCTATGTAATGAAAGAGTTCAAATGTAATAAGAGAATTGTTAAAAATTTATCGTTTGAGAGCAAAGGCGCTTTGGGTTTCATGAATGATATTGGGAAGAATAAGCTTAAGATAGTTAGCTAATACATTGCTCATGATTTTATAAACTATAATACAAAGGGATATAGATCTAAATCCTTTATGGATTTAGGATTTTTGAGTTCATGATTAAGGCAACAAGAGTATGATTAATAAAAGAAGGTATTAAATTGATATTTTGGAAAGACAAACATAACATGAGTAACATCCAAACATACGATATGCTAAATTTTAGAGAAGAATAGTGTCGACAGACCATCAAGGTTAAGAGCCTTAAGAGGATGCATCTGAGTTAAACTAGAAGTGATTTTTTCTTGTGTAAAAGGTGAAGATAGTAGTTCGATTTCCCTCTACTTATAAAACTTTCTCAATATAACTCAAAGGTTCCTTTATTTTAAGAGGAGAATTAGTGGAAAAAATATTTGCAAAGTAATTTGTTATAATTGTTGTAATCTTATTCTCTTTACTTCTCCACACTTCATCTTTATCCCTCACCAATCTATAAAATTCTACTTTTGGCTCTCTAAAGCCTTTGTGTGAAAGGAATGTGTATTTTTATCACAATATAATAACCATAAATCATTAGATCCTTGGCACCATATTGTTTTCTCTAAGGCCATTAAGCCATTCAACTCATTTTTCAATTTTCATGCACATTTAATTCTAATTCTATTAGAAATAGTTTTTGACTTTTTGCAATTTTAGCTCTAAATGTCTAACTTCGTGTATTCAAATTGCTGAAAGTGTCTTTGTAACACCCACCCTCTAGTATACGTATTTTTGACGTATACATTATATTGTATACATAGTAGAGTAGTGGGCTTAATTTAAGTTGGGTATGTATATGTATTATAGAGAGGGACCCAATTTTAAGGAAAGATAGGACTTAATTATTACATTAAGAAGTTATAGGTTATATGGTAATCTTCCCATTTCATTAAGGGGGTGTAGAGATGTTGTGGAGATATTTATATATATTTATTAATATTATTTTAATTGGTGATAAATTTGTACAAATGTCTATAGTTTTTCTTTTAAATAATCTTGATTAATTACTTGGCTAATGATGTGCCTAAGTGGTAAGTTTTGATTGGGTGTGTGTGTGTTATGTATATATGTGTGTATGTAGTGTGTGGAGTGTAGAGATTTGGGAGGAAGAAAAGAGATGGTACTTGATAGATCTTTGGGGAGAGTTAAACCTTGCTTTAGATATCTAACAAAATGTTTAAGGAGCTTTAGGAAGTTGTTTATCAATTGAAGCCTTATTTGGTAAGTTTTTATACTTCTGTGTTTATTTGAGTTAGGTTTTGATGTTGTGAAATTCGGGTTCTGTTTTTCATCTGTATCAGTCTTATTATTTTTATTATAACTTGAGTTTTAGAGCTCTGATTTAAGCAAGGTTTGATGCTATAAAAACTTCAGAGAGTCCTTTAAAACTTTTGTGTTTTGAGCTAGAGCTGATTTTACTGTTAAAGTTGACTGGCAGGGCTCGGTATTTTCTTACTTTTGCTATCAGCTCTGTTTTGTCCGGTTTGTATCAATAATCTATAATTAATTTCATACATGTCCAAACTAATTAATTCTAATTGGAATTTGTTGTAGACTTATATAACCAGCTTCAGTATTATTTTCAAGATTTTTGGACCTGTGTGTGAATTATTTGGATATATTGAATCTTAAGCTTTAAAGTGCATCTAGTGCATTTGGGTACAAGAGTCATGGTTGTTTTGTAAGATTGATATGTGGTTATGTATAGGACTTGATAAAGGGAAGGAAGGCATTAATAAGTATAATAAGATCCTTTTTGAAGTAGGGAGTATTTGGAGGTAAGTAACTATTGATATATTTTGTATACATATGCTTAGCTTTTATGTGTATTATTGTGTATTCCTAAAATGGAATTGAATGAATATATGAATTTATGAAATAATGTGGAATGAGTTCCACCTTTTTATGCATTAGAATGTGAGGATATATTAGTAATGGTAATTTCAGAAAATGATGATATGCGTGTGTGTATGGTGGTATATTGTTGGTATATGGTCTATATATTCCCCATTTTAATTGGCAAGGTTGAATGTTGTGAATATGAGAATGAATTAGTAATTGTGGATGAAATGTTAATATTATATCTTATTATGATGTAATTATATTGAGTTGTATTGTATATGATGTGTTATGTTTCACAAGAAGGTGAAACAAGTGAGGAATTGATATTGTATGAGATTGCGTGTTGAGTGAAGACTGAGCCAGTTGGATAGTCTTCACTGATTGTGTAATATGGGAAAAGCTGAGCCGGTGGATAGCTACCTATGATTGAATTGTAGGAAGTAAGACTGAGCCGGGCGGATAGTCTTACTTTATGGCCATTTGAAATGTGAATGTGATTGTGAGAGCTATGCCATATATGGCTATGTGTGAGGATGGTATAAAAATGGTTGTGGCTGGATATTAAACAGTGAAATGGAAATGTGAATATTTATATTCTTACTATTATATGAAGTTGGTTATGAATATTATATATGTTGGTTAAAGTGATTATGTGGACACCAAATGGTGTGTTGAGATGTATATATATTTGTTAAATTTAGGCTTTTAAATGAGGTACAATGTGTGAATGGGTTGCTCTAGTTTTAAAATGATGATTATAGATGTTTTATTCATGAATGATTGAGAATTATATGTTGATGAATATTTTGGTGATGTTTAGTATGTTGTGAAGTGTTTTAAGCTTGATTTGAGTTATATTCAAGCTTGGAATGGATTGCTATGCTTTGGAATAAAATAAGGTGTCTAAAATATCAAGTGAAGGAAGAAGGAACTCGGTGCCGACTTATGACAGTCAGCACCGGTGCTGATTCGTGCCTCGGTGCTGAGTCAGGCTTGCTTTAGTGCCGAGTCTTTCAAACTCGTGCCGACTCGACATACAGAGGCACGGCGTGCCAACTCCGACTCGACTCAGCATGGCGTGCTGACTCAGCCTCCTCCTTCTGCACACTTTTGTCTCTGTATTTTAATTATAACTTGAGCTATAGAGCTCTAAATGGAGCATGGTTTGTTGCTAAAAAAACTTTAATGAGTCTTCTATAACTTTTATATTTTGAGTTTGAGTTGAATCTATCATTAAGATTTTATAACAGAGCTTCACATTTTATTGTTCACTTGCTCCTTCTTCATTTGGACTCCCCGTACGCACTCGATGTAGTGCCAATGGTAAGGAAACTTTATAGTGATTGTATGCAGAGGTAATAAAGGTTTAGAAAAGTATCTTATTACTTATTGAAATTTATTTTATACATTGGATATGATCCTAAATCAATTCACTCCTATGTGATTGGTATATGTGTACAATTGTATTCGTAGTTGCTTATTGAGTTGCAAGCTCACCTCTTTGCTATTGAAATTTTTAAGACTTGATTAGACTAAGGGTTTGAAGCTTGCATCTGAGTCATTAGGTGGGCCGAAGAGAGCTATGGTGTATCCGACCATCATTCTCCATATGCATTTTGACATTTTTATTATGTCATTGTATTAAGTTGTTTATGTGTGAATCATATTGTGTAATGTTAATCACACTTTGTATATTATGAGTATTGGTTTATATAAAGTACGTTTTATATGTTGAAATTTTGATATGCCACATATGGATGTTTGATTGTGCCACATATATGGTTATGTTTATGGGCATCACAGTCTTAGTTCTATTTTATTAATACATCCATACAATTATGGATCTTACACATAAAATCACCATGTAAAATATCACCACCTGCTGCTTCCCAACCAAATTTCATAATAAACTTAGACTCAAATATAAAAACTTTAGAATGTTACTTAAAATATTTTACGTCCTTTGATTTTAAGTAGAATAAGAACATGATTAAATGAAGAAGATGACAGAAGACAAACCTAAGATGTCAGAAATGATTCTCGCCATTTAATGTTGCATAACATATATCAATCTCTCTTAAATATTAGCACAACCCATCCTTCCATTCGACCTCGTAAAAGGATACCCCAAATAGCCTATATCATCCAAGCTATAATTAGTCAACTTATTATTAAAGTGTCCTATGTCTTGAGAATTATTTGGTGGATACTAGTTTTCTCTACATAAGCAGTAATTTCATTAAAATCATTAAAACTAGATCATTTCTTTAATTAACAGATGAGGGACTAAATCAAATAGCTATCAAAGAGTCTTGTATAATCATATACCTGTACCACTTTATATAACATCACCCATATAATTACTATAGTTAAAATTTATATAATTTTAAGAGAATGATTGAATTACTATATTCTAATTTTTTGATCATAATAATGCAAGACCCTTTCCCCTACTGACTGGTTTAACAACAAATATAAAATAAGCACTAAGACATCATCAAATACCCAACCACTTATATTGCATCAACCTTTTTTTTATAAGAGAGAGAATTGATGGGAAATAATGCTTTACTAAATAGTAAACATACAAACCATCCAAGGATTGCCAAACCATTGAAGGTTATAACTAATGAGACTTGTGTGCATCGACAGGACTACTTAGCAATCTCCGCTATAGATTAATTATTAATCACCTCCACCAATAATACTACTCTCTTCCATCTCTTACCATCCACTTCAACATCCTATTTTCCATATTCCATACTATTAATTCATGTTGCCACTTTCTATTTGAGACCATGTGCCCTTGTACATCATATTAAGTCCTCACTTTATTAAGTTGTTCACTTGCAAGACAACTAGAGCTCTTACCAGTAATTGGTTTACCAGTTCTTTGTTTTGCTAAGGTAGGCTTTAGTACCCTATTTTTGAAAATATCCTTTTTTCTGCCCTTTTCTTTATTTGCTAATTAGGCATATTGCACCGCAGCCACTCATACTTGTATAATTTTATCATTATACCCTTGTACTTTAAATTTTACTAAATTAATACCTCAACTTATCTATAACCTATTATATAAATATTTTTTGCATCATTGGCAAGACATTTGGGATAACACGTCAACATACAAATAATGACAAAATGGTAAATTTATGAAAGTATAGGGGTGAAATAATAAATTCATATAAGTATAGGTATATATATAATAGGCTATAGACAAGTTAAGGTGTTAATTTAGCGAAATTGGAAGTAAATAAGATAAAATAATAAATTCATACAAGTATAAATGGATGTGGATGTATTATGTCTTCTAATTACTAAGAACTTATTCGGTGAAATGTACTCGTAGCATCTCCTAATTGGAGATTAGATGTTAGGACTTGTTCTTGGATGGATAGTTTTATGGAATCAATTAGTAAACTAATATTTTATGCAACTTTATCCCCACTCCACGAAGTGTAGTTTTGAATTGTTATCTAATCTCCTAAAAAAGTATTTGGTAGTGATGGACTAAAACACAAAAGTTTTCCCCTCGATTATAGTGCTTATCTTCTTGCAAAAATGAGTCATATTTTAGTTTGATGGCATTCAATTATACCATTGCCTTATGAAGTTATTCGAGAAATACTATCAAATGGCAAGGGCTTCCCTAATTTAGAGAACATCTTCCTGCCTAAGTACTTGAACTTGCCTAGAGTAGCATGCAAATAACAACCTTATAATCATACTATCCTAGTTGAACTACCAATATATTTTTCACATTTTGTCTCCATGTGACTTAGAATACCCCATAAATAGTAGAAATTAAGTAGGCATTCAAACTTGAAGGGCACCTAAACACAAATATCTTCACTATTTTTAATTAATACACCTCTTAGAAGAGGTTTCTTAATATTTACCAACACTTTAACACGAGCATATTTATTTTATGAAAACCCATCCCCAATGTTAAAATTAATCACCTAACCAATTCACCTACCATTCCATTCAATTAATGACTAGTCTAGAAGATCAATTGGGAGATCATACAAATGCATCCGAAAAGGTACAATATAAAAAATCTCTCTAAGAGACTAAAAGATTTCCAGGCGATCCACTAACATCAATGAACTTTTATTAAAATTCCAAGGTCCCTTATCCTGGACTTTTTCTTATCCTCTAGATGTTAGAATTGAATTTGAAAGAAACCTCCCTCTAGTTAGCTAATGGTAAACTCATGTGCCAATTTTCATGCACCTACTAAGGCGTTCTTCATAGTTTGAAGCAAAATAGGTCTAGATGATAGTATTTGACCAACCAAAGAAAGGGAAAGAAGTTTATTTTGGTCGTCATCATGTACATCCTATAGATTAATTTTAACCTCTTATTCTGTAAGTTTTAATTGATTATATAAATTTGCCAAATCCCCCTCCATAATACCCAAACAACCTAAATCCTTATTCATGAAAACCAAACAAAATAGAGTAAATACAAATACAATGACCATTAAAAATCCTCTAACATAGAGATGTCAAGAGAAGTGTAATAAAGTTTTCAGAAAAGGAAGAAATAAAGAAAGACTAACCTGTATTTCAAAAAAAAAGGGCCTAACCTAGACTTAGGTAAGGAAAAAACCTAACCCTAACCTAGAGGAAATGACTTAATTTTTTGGGAGAAAATATATTTTATTAATTTTATAAAAACACCTACTTCGATGTGAGACCTTATTTTGATTACTTATTTTTAAACAAATAGTCTTTAGTTGAAATAGTGTCAATTACCAAACAAAAGAGAATTACAAATTAGATAAAAATAAAAATGTAAAATAGTTAGAATTTTTTATGTCTTTTATTTTATCAAATAATTTATATTTTTATTTAAGTAGAGAATATATAAATATGTGACTGTATAATAAGGATATTTATTCCTTTTATAATATTCACTCAATATAAAAATAAAGGATAAGGTTCATTTAAGCCCTCCATATTTGCACCGAGGCTCAAATATGCCCTCTTTCTTTTTTTAGGCTCAAAAAGCTTAGGATTTTTTAAATAAGAAGTTTGTTGGCCCCTATCAGTATTAATAGACAAACGGCTTTTGCCTC
>CATIWO010450654.1:0-13134 GCA_949673435.1 Macaranga tanarius
AGTAGTACAATACATCCACAGACGGATGGACAGACAGAGGTGGTGAACAGGACATTGGGTAATCTGATTCGGAGTATTTGCATGGATCGACCTAAACAATGGAACTTTGCTATAGCACAAGCGGAGTTTACCTACAACAACATTGTTCATAGTGCTACAGGTAGATCTCCATTCTCTGTTGTATATATGAAATGTCCTAACCATACTTTGGACTTAGTGAAGTTTTAAAAGATGTCGGGTATTAGTGTGGCGGCTGGTAACTTGGCAAAGCAGGTTTAAGAGGTGCAAGCAAATGTTAGAAATAAGCTGAGCAATATAATGCTAAGTACAAGACTGAAGCGGACAAACATAGACGTTTTAAGATCTTTCATGTGGGAGATGAGGTTATAGTGTTCATTAGCAAAGTAAGGATGCAAGGTGGACATAGTAAGCTGCAACAACGCAAATATGAACCTTACAAGGTAGTTCGGAAGATCAATGAGAATGCTTATGTTATTGATTTACCGACATGAATGGGAATTTCGAAGACTTTCAATGTTATGGACATTACCTAATTTCAGCCAGATATGAGCCTTGGGTATCCAGATATGAGCCTTGGGTATTCATATAATCACTCGAGGTCGAGTTTTTTGCAAGTTGAGGTGAATGACGAGGACAACATTTAGTTTGAATTTCTTTTAGGATAATTAGTTGATTAGAGATAATTATATATTTATCTAGAATTTTTATTTTTATTTTATAGATTAATTATCTAGAGTTTTATTTTGTCATTATTCTAGTTTTCTAGTTTAGTTAGGATTCTAACTATGGTTGATAGCTTACACTATAAATACCTATGTTAGGGTTGTGGATTTTATCATTCAATTTTTATCAATTAAAACAAGCTTTTATTTATTTCTTTTCTCTGGATTGAGAATTATCTCTGAATTGAGATTGTTTGTTCTTTATACTAATCAACGTGTTTGATTATCGCGCTACACGCTGCGTCAACAAAAATCTTTTACTTTCCCTTTAAATAGTTTTATAAAAAATTTAATATAATATACAAAAATTAACATATAACATCATTCCATCATTAAAAAAATTATTATTTAAATTTAAGATTATTTTCAATACTACAATTTACTAGAGGATGTAAAGCAATTATTTATATTTTAATTTATATAAAATTTTAATAAACCTTTTCATGTATTTTAATTCTTGTACTAAGCTTTATATATATATATATATATATATATATATATTTGTAATGATAATTTTATTGTTTATCTCTAAATCAAAAAATCCCAATAAATTAAATGATAAACTAATGGATCTTATTGAAATTCTCTTTTAAAAACAGAAGAGGCATATGGGGTGCGGCTGATGAGATTTAAATTGTCAATTATAGAATTGTTATTGCAAGTTGCAAAAGCAAGTTGATGCTATTGTAAGGTTGGGCAGAGTACCTGAATAAAAGTTGAATTGAGGTTGAAAATGGCGTTACTATCATATATATATATATATATATATATATATATACACTTTTGGCTTTTGATTGATTCTGAATGTTAGCTATGCCTATTTTTTTCACATCCAAAAAATTTATTCGTATAAAAATTATAATATTTATAATTTATTTTGCTTTTGTTTTTTTAAAATAAAAATCTATTGCTTTTGCTGCTCTCGAACGGGTATATTATATAAAATATTTCAATATTGGCTTCACTAAAAGGACATCTGGCTTTCGACAAAGTTTAAAGTCATTTAATTTTTTTTACCCTTCTCTCATTATTTAATAGATAAAATCATATCTGGAAACATAGAGGAGCTCTGAATTCTGTTAAGTACTAATAGAAATTGTAACAAGGTAGCCCATTGGCTTTCCAAAAATCGATTTTTATATGACAGTAGGCTACACGACAACAATGACAGCAGAATACCTCTCCAGCTTTGTAATCTGCTTCACCTTGGTATTGTATCATCATTTTCATATCATTGAAATGGTCTTCCATCTTGTAAAAAAAAAAAAAAAAAATAGATAAAATCATATCGTATTCGATTTATCATGCAATTATTTATTTTGTTTTCGAGTTTGAGGTTGGTTTTTCTTTTCAGAAGTTTTTAGGTAAAAAAAGTTAACTTCCATTAATGTAAACTAGAGCTTTTTTGAACAACTGACAAAATTACATTAAAAAAGGAACAAAAATTCCTAGAAAAAATCAATTAAAGGTAGAAAAAAATTATTTACCTAACATTTTTTTTTTTAAAAGAGCTACTACTGGCAAGAGGCCGACCTCATATGAGATTTGAAACAAAGAAAAATTTATGTGAAGCGAAAAAGGACCAAAAGATAAGATAAAAAAAAAAGCCTCTGTAAACAAAAGCTAATACAATAATTTTTTATAATTATTATTTTATATAGAAATGATTTTTATTTAGTCATAAAAGATTTTGATCCAACTTTATACAGGTTTTAAATAAAAAAAAATCATCCCCAGTGAGTAGTTCAAGTAGTAAAAGGCGTGAACATCATACGTGGAGATCAGAATTCGATTCACTGTCTTCTAATTCTCTACTTCAACCAGCTAAAAAAAAAATAATAAAAATAAGCCATACATTATAGCTCGACAGCTTCGACAGCTTTATAGCTTAATATAACTTTGTCTTTGTCTCTCTTTCTCCACTATTGTTCATCTTCATCTCTGTCTTTTGTATACTGATTTTAATGGCCAAACAACCTTTCCTTTCTAGTGTTTTCTCTATATAAATAAATCTCTCTTGTTTCTTTATGTTAGTGTTTAGGTTTTTTTTTTTGTTTACAACTTGGATTCATGATCCATGACTCATTACATCCAAAGCTTCAACCCTCCTAAGCTTCAGTTGTGAAAGCTTCAGATGCCATTGATGTGACAAAGTTCAACCCATCCAAGTCAGACTCCATGATTCAGTCGATCTGGTTTTTTGGGCAGCTGAGTTTCTTTGATCCAGTATGCTTCATCAGTCTGTGAGCTGAGCTTGGTTGAAGGATCAGCAGTAGACTTTGGAATCAGGCCGAGAATGTGATGCGCAGCAGTTACCGAGTCTTCCTTTTGTTGTTGTTGTTTTGTTGTTTTTGTTTGGTGTTTTTGTTGTTTTTGTTTGTGCATGTAGTTTTCTCTCTTTTTTTGGTTTTAAAATCCTCTCTCATCCATATAGTCAATCATGATATTTTGACTATAAGTGGTATCATTTTTGGACATCCCTATGATGGAAGGGATTCTATGAAGGTTTCAGGTTTAGCAGCTTGTAGTGGTGCTCTTGGTTGGAGTTAGCAAAGGTTGGGTTTGCTTTGTTCTCCTTTTACAAGTTATAAAGCTTCTCTCTTGAATGATATTCTCATTCTGACAAAAAAAAAAATTATAATTTTTTACATTTCATTTTAAGAAAATTTATCTTTATATAAAAGTTTTCATTTTAAAATAAATTTATTATATTTCAAACAGTGCATAGACATATGTAATAATATTCTAAAATTTAAGTTTAGTTTCATGACTATAAAAAGATTTTATTTGATATCTAAAAGAAAAACTAGAGGTTGACATAACTTTTTGCAAACTACAACTTGATTCATAACCCTACAAACAAACACGTCATGGGCATTAACCAAACCCAACTCGGACACATTACAATTAGAACACTTATTAAATCGCATCTCCTTCGCCCAACTCAATGTCTCCCAACGGTAAGATATTGTGGGCTAGTGCAGCTGCACAGGCTAGATACTGTGGGCTAGCACAGCTGCACAGGCTCGTTTTAGCATTACATATATGAAAAACATATATATATATATATATATATTTTGATGCTGTTGAATATCTGAAAGTCATATGAATCGGACTATTATAAAGTTTTAACCAAGTCAAATTAATAATAGGCAAATAATTTCTTTTTTCAGTTATAAAATTAGTCATTAAAGTCGCTAATATAATTAAGAGCAACAGTGAAACAAGATGTAACATGTGTCCAACTCCAGCTAATTGGGAGTGCATAAGTTTAAGGCTAGCCTAATTAAATAGTAGTCGGTGATAATTAGGGCTTTTGCATTATTGATACCATAGATGCCAATTCTATCTTTTAAATCGGGCAGTAATCCCTTATCATTTTTTATATTCTATTTTGTTTTTATTCAATAAAAACAGCTTTTTGATCTGTTTGTTTGTTTATTTTTTTGGTTTTTTGTTTTGTTCTTCATTCGTGAAATCTTTAATCTTTTATGGGATTTCGATGGTTCTCCTATATGGAATTTATAATTTTTTCTATTATGAAATTTTTGTTGGTATCTCTGCAATTAGACTCAATTAAAGACTATACAGTCGATTTATGGCATTTTAACGCCATAGAGTGAAGCAAAAAGATTATCAAACAAATTGTCGAATTGCCAATCAAAAAAACTCCGTCAATGCAATTGGAAAATAGCTATGAACGATTTCATATTTTAAGTGAGAGTTTTTTCCGATACTTCTTAATTGTACTTTTTTCATATTATATGTTTATCAAGATGTATTATTAAGCCTCAATAAATGAAAGATTTATTTTTTCTAAAAAAAAATAATAATTACGATTTTTATGGGAGATGCAATTTTTTATGAGAAATAATATATATTCAAAGAAGTCATAACTAATTAGAAAAATAATATTTAAATTGTCATATTTCTATCTTTTAATATTATATTCAATAAAATTTTATCAACAATCAAAATATATATATTAAATCTTAATAATGATATGAAAATTTTAATAATATAAAAATTAAATAATTAAAATGATAATTTTTTTATTTAAATTATTAATATTTATAATTTATTGAATTCTGGCTAATTTAACGGTTTGAATTCGAAATACTACTTAAATAAGAATAATTTTTTACCAGATTGTAATGAAAAATTTTCACAATATACAAAACTTATATATTGGGCTAAAATTTAGTCTATAAAATCCAAAAAAATGTATAAACAATTTCAAATAAATATCAATGGTTGTTGGGAGAGATGGATAGATAGAGAAGAGATGGGCGTTCATGTGATGGTGAAACCGAAACAGCTACGTCAAGGCAAAAAAACAATCATCGCCGGCATTGTTGACTAACTTCTCCTAAAGGTTTGGACAAGATGACGTAAGAGAATGTTTGAAAGCACGTGAACATGTCACCTCTGTCCTCGTCATCTCTTACTCTGCTTCTCTAATCCTCTTCTCTTTTTATCTTCTTTTATTGTACACAACAACCAAAATACCCATACCACACCATAGCCCCACAGCTCCCTCTCTTTTATTTATTTATTTATTTTTATTTTTTACGTGGAGCCGTACATATGCTCCCTCGGATTGGACCTACTTATTTTTCTTCTTCTCAATTCTTTTACACTTACGTATTCAAATTCTCAACTTTATCATATTAAATGAAATTTTTTATTTTCAATTTTGTTGTAGCACCTAATTTTTTGAAAACTATCATAGACCGGACCGAAAAACATAATTATATAATTTTACTCTCAAAAAATTCATAAAAAATATATTATGTGTATAATATTTATTTTTACATGTCTTATTTAACCAATTAAAATTTAATAAATATTTCTTTTAATGTTGTAACTACCTACATAAATAACCAAATATTAAGTAACTGAATAGTAATTCTTTTTTTTTTTTTCTTAAATAAAGTTCAGTTTAAGTGGCTAATTTCCAACACTATAAAAATGGAGGGCGGAAGGGAGAGAGAGGAAGAAGACGGAAGATTGATTCCTAATTCCTACCACTTAAACTACTCGTGAGAAACAATAATAAAAATTCTTTTTGACACTAAAAATTATGAATTTAATTTTAAAATACTGCATGGATGAAATTTTCATCATTTGTCCAAAAAAGACTATTTCCATAAATATATATAAAGATTTTTTTTTAATCAATGCTTGGTGCTAATTTTCTTTATTATTTAGTATGATGCTTTAATTCTCTTCTTTCACATAGCACATGGTTTAGAACTTTAGGTTTCGACGGGCTAAACAAGCAAATAGTGAAAGAAGTGATGATTTATTGAATGTTAACAACACTCATTTTAGACACTTTTTTTCAATACTTATTTTCTTATTTGTTTATTTCATCACTTTTTCTTGGTAAAAAAATTGATTACCTTTATTATTGGTAAACTAAAAGGTTATTTTCCATAATAAACTCATATTTTATTTATCTATTCTGATGGTAATAAGTGCTTTTAATAAGAAAAAGTGATGAGGTGAATTAATAAGAAAGTAAGTGTTAAAAGAGTGTACAAAGTGAGTGTTGCTAGCATTCTTCATTATATAATTAACATTAATTAGTTTTAAGTAGAAAGAAGTTACGTAATTAAAATTTTCAATCTTCTATTCATTTAATAAATTGGGCCTGTGCCCTTTGCAACCAATTCTATAGACCAATTGGCATCTTATGGCCTTCATACATTTTCAATTCGATGTATTAATTCTTACAAACTTTCTTTGCCATTACGCTTCACTTCCCTCTAAAAGATAAACAGGAAACCTCCACAAGCTTTCTCCACCGTTGATCCAACCAAATCTTAGATAGGACTACAAAATGCTAATTATAAATTCTGACTTTCAACTATACGATTTAATTTACTCGAAAATATTTTGAAAATCTATCACCGAATACGATTTTAGAAAATAGTTAGGCACTGAAATACCGGAACATTTCAACTATACGATTTGATACCGGAACATTTCTGCAGTAGGCGCTGAAATTTAGAAAATATATATATATATATATATATATGACTGTGTATTACACTCAACGGTATAATTTAAAACATATTATTCAAGTATTTTATATTTGGTTAATAAAAATAAAATAAGTGTCTTTTTGTGTTATAAATCCTACTACTGGATGTAATATAGCTAGGTAAGAATCTCACAAAAAACAACTAAGTTTAGATCATTTAAGTTTATGAAATTTTCGCTTTCAAAAAAAAAAAGAGTTTATGAAATTTTCAAACAATGGAGGTACTATAATAGAAGTGTTCAAAGTTTGTTGAATGACTTGGGCTTTTCTCTATTTGGGTTCGTTTGTTTCTTTGAGGTTAAAGCTTTGTGCCATTAGGCCCACTTCATTACAAGAATGGAAACAGACAAGAAGTGGTCCCCAAGACAAGAGTGGTCCAACTGAGCCGAATGTGAAAAGGAAGATTAACAAAACGAAAGCTGTGCCAGTGCCAGTGGTTTAGGTGTAGATTTCTACTGTCATCATCCTGCTCAAGACAATAATATAATATGAGCAAATTTGTACTGGGAGGAGGCTCACATGTCATCTCCTACTGTCACCTACTTGCAAGTCGTGGGTTGATACTACACATACACAGACACACTTTCTTCAGTGGTACGTACCATTTTAGTTGTCAGTTAGGCCATGATAATAATGCATTATTATTGTTACCAATTTCATAGTTTTTTTTATCTGAATTGTTTGCTTTTGAAATGAATCCTCAATATGAGGGACAAAAAAAAAAAAATATGAGGGACAAAAGTAGCCCCCGTTGTACTATTTTTTTTTTTTTTGAAACTATTATATGTTATTTTTAAGACAAATTTTTAATATGTTTTGATCCTAAAAAATTCATAATAACTCGGCCAAAATTTTGGAAAAGAAAAAGTTTCAACCTCAATGGCTAGAGAGCAGTACCATATTTTTTATTAGGAAATTCTTGCCTATACTCTGATATAATTTACCTAATCGTATAATGTGACACATTATTAAAGTGTTTTATACTTGTCGAATAAAAATGAGGTATATGTTTATGTATTTCTATATTTTTTTAAAGGTAGAAACTTAAACCTCAACCGTTCTTATAACAGCTTATGTATATATTGAAGACAATAGCACCATATAATGTTTTTTGTTACAATATATTAGTATCATTTGTAAAGTGAACAAGAGAATATATGATTTCGACTGTTTAAATCTAAATATTCTAACTAACTAACAAAATCAATCTGGAAGCCTTGTTTTCAATTGTAAGTTCTAACTATAACTATTTCTTTTTATATATGCAAGGTCTCCAAGTAATTTTTTTTTTAAAAAAAAATTAAATACTTTCGAGTCGCCATTCATTCTACTCTTAATTATACTATATTATTCAAATGGGACATATCTGTTTGAAACAATAGTCAAGCGAAATTATATCTTTTTAATCGATGTTAAATATAATTCTTTATTTGAGATTTTTATCAATTGTATTATAGTTGTCGGTCAGATTTCTAATATTTATTTTAAATGTTTTATATTTAGTCAATGAAAATAAAAATGTATTTATATATTATATATCTAGCCGTTGAATGGAATACACTAAAAGTAGAAAAAAAATTTCCAAAATAATTTTTTTAAACCATAACTAAATCAATACTCTTAGAAATGTAAATAATTTTGCTCACCATAACTAGATCAATATGCTATTTAGTTTCTAAATTAAAAATGTTTGCCCAATTTATGGGGGGAGAGGGATAACGCTAGTATATTTCTATATAATCCTGTCTTGATGCTTTGAAAGCATTTGTAGAATTGCGCCTTGAGAATTAGGAACTCACAAACAACCAAAATTACAACCTTCAAATTAAATTAGTGATTGAGCACAACTAATTTATTATTTATTAGCGCATGAATCCATGATTTGGATGATATATGCATACAAATACTAGCGGATTAGACCCATAGATATAACATAAATTAATTACTATTAATAAGACAAAGTCATGAGCATAATACATCTAAAGCAAAAGTACAATAAGCTCTCAGTAATTATTGGGTAGATTAGCTTGGCTGAAGTCACCAAAAACAAGAGTCTAAAATAATGTGCATGAAAAAGGCATTATCCTTTTTCTATATATATAGCTCAACATTCGAAGGCAATGTCTTTATTCTTTTGGCTTCCATATGTTTTGGGGAAGTTCTCTCTTAATTTAAACATAAATAATAGTATTAGCTAGATCATATATTATACATATATTAGCCAAGTGTTGTTAAAATGCATAATTTTTCAAAAGTAAAAACACAATTTATTCCATATCAAATTGGGTATCTTTAAGCACATGGTTACATTCCTTACTTTCATGCTTTGTTTTATATGTTGTCTTAATAAATGAAAACCCCAAAGAGCATGGATGCCAGAGAATACTCCTCTAGAAAAATTCCAAAAACTTTCTTGAAATATTTTTCTTTTTGCTTTCTGTGTCATTTAGTTCTTGTATATCTTAAGTTTAGGAATCCTCCTCAAAATTCTCAAGTTGTTATAAAAACTTCACTACCTTAACTTATGTACTTCTCCTTATTTGCTTTCCTTGGATTCTTCTCATACTCTTCTTTAGCTGCATGCATTAATTTCAAAATCCTGAAAGACAACAATTATTTAATAAACATTTATGATCCTCAGACATATAACATTGTAGGTGCTGATTATGAAGAAAAGTGACCCAGCTTTCCCTACTATAAGAGTATTTCTTAAATTATTCTATATTCAACATTGCCAAAAAAAAAAAAAAATAGTTAGCTACTTGTAACCAATGGCAATTGATTGAGATAAAATGTAAAATTTATACATGGTTTGATTTATGTAGAAATATAAAATTAAGATGTATCCACAAAGTTGGCCTTAAATAGCCAGTGAGAAAGTGGATTAGTGGTTTTTTTTTTTTGGTAAGAAATAACGTGGCACAACTCAATGGTTCTTTTCCAAAGGCGTAAAGTATAAGATTCATATGTTGCCATAATTGTAAAAATGAAATTTTATCTAATTTAAAAAAGAAATTGACACTTATTATGCACTCTATCAATACTTAAATTCTATGACATTCCTAGTAATAACAATAAATAAATTGGCCTTAACCATCAACATATTAAAGAAAACTAGAAACTTTTTTGTAAAAAGCTTATTGTTAGATGAACTAAGGTTTGTATTCTCCGATAGTATGATTTGTAATATCCAATCTCTTATATGTATGTGTATATAATGCCTAGGGAAAGATTGCATATGGCCCTACTACAGCTTGGAAATCACATGAAGCATTTCACTACATATAAAGTCATCAGAAGTACGGTTACCAGGATGTGACAATTCAATCATTTACAAATAATACCTATGGGGATTCCCCCCTTTAGTACTCCCTGGTGATGACAAAATTTATGTGCATATAGCTTGATTCCTCATACTTTAATTATCAAAGTTTGTTTTGCTAATGTTGATTCACTCTCATGGAGGTGACCACTACTTTCTAAGGTATTCTAAAGTATAGACTATAGAGTTGAAGTAACCGATGTGATTTAAAAGGAAAACACTAATCTCTGTTATGCAATTCATCAATATTTAAGTCATTTGATCTCTCTATTAATCAAAAAATTTCTTTACTGTAACAATTCGCAATTGTATCTATGATCTTCAACACCATATATATATATATATATATATATATATATATATATATATATTAATGATTTAGCTAGTTTTAATCAGATCAGGAGATGAAATAAAACACATATGGATGACAAATTGAAATTAATTGGACTAGGTAGAGGGGTGAAGGAAGGGTGTCCTCTTCACTAGGTGGCATGGCATGGTCGAGTTGTCTATTTAAAAGTGGGGCTATATGGATTTGGAGGCAGAGCATTAAGGGAACAAAAGATCGTCGGGATGTGTATGTTTATATATCACGGGTAAAGATGCAGTGCAGGAAACTCCATAATCTTCATTCCCTAACTATGGAATTATTTACGATATAGATGCATGGACCCCGTCCCTTTAGTGGTGAGCCTTCACATGATTTTACCCCTTTAATTATAAGTATATCTAAATCAATAACTTTTTCATATTCTTATTCCTATATGCACCAGTCAATATCTCTCAAATTGGTTGGTTTAGGAGCAGGATGGGGAAAGGGAGAGACAGAAAGATGGAGAACGTTGTTTGTGCATTACAATATGATTTTGAGTATAAATTTATTTTGGTAATTTAAGTGTATGTTTCCATCATGTAATTAATTATTAAAAAAAAAAAATTTATACATTCAGTATTATGGACAACTCTTCTTCAATAGTATCATGAGATATAGTATTCAAATTTTGTTGCCGTTGATCCGTGGAATTATTTTTATCTGATTTAATTAACTATCCCCTATTGTATAATTCATTAATATTTAAATAATTTAATCTCATATTAACTAAAAAAATATAAAAATTCAGGATAGTGAGAAAGTAGTCTAATAATTATTTTTATCTAATAAAATTAAGAGATGTAAAATTTAAATTCTATCATAATTGATTTGTAAAATTAATTTTTATCAAATTTAAAAGAGAAGGATTGTCAATGGATTGTTTGACCTTTACCAACTAGATAAAAATCCTGAATAAAATTTAAGCATATTACAATTTGCATATGGAGTTTTTTTTTTTTTTTTTTCATGTTAAAAGTAGATTATTCATATTGGGACGAAGAGATTTACAAGAAATTAAGAAAAACATCGTTCTACTGACCTAAAATTTAGATTCTGGTCAATAAGAATGGGGGCAAAAACTCCCTGGTTGCCAACACAACATGAAGTCTTTACATGGCAGTGTCTATGCATAAAATAATTCATATCAGCCAAAAATTAAGCTAAAAAAGACGTGCTATACTGGCTAACATGGTATTCGATGAGAATAGCTTGGAAAAATGAAAAGAGATGCATATAATTAATTATATATGTATGTATGTATGCATGGAAAATGTCATGACCCTCAAACTCTTGGTGTCTTCGTGTGAGTATAATTGGTATTATAGGAACCATTGCATTTAATAAGATATATTTATTATGTGTGTTGTATTTGTCTTGTTTTTATGCTTACGTATAGTTTGTTTTGTAGGGCTTTAATTTGAATTTGTTTAAAAGAAAACATGAAAAATGAGTTATTGATAGAGAGAGCTCTTTCTTAATTAACTTGTTTAATATGCATGTAGACATTATATTAGTTAGAAGAGGGAAATTAATGAATATTTACAGAGAAAGAATTCTTTTGTAGACTTAATGGAAAATGACCATTCCTTTGTCTTATCAATGCATGCATAAACATAGAATATTTTGGCTGCCATATGAGTGGAGACATCTTATAGTGATTCTGGTCGATAATGACATAGGTGGACAAACCAATTAAAATTTAATATTTAATTAATGTGATAAAACTAAAATCTAAATAGTACATGTGTGAACCTTAAATGATATAATATTATTGATTTGGCCTACCTACTCATCAATAGACCGGAACCATTATATAATTTTTGCATACGAGTGAGTCACTTTTAGAGATGGGACCTTTTTTCTTGTTTTCAAATTCAATTATCAAATATATAAACATATATTGATTACATGGTTAAGATAGAGAGATCCATAATCTTATATACTCTCAGAATTAATTTATAAAATATTTACGCTCAAATTACCACACATATAATAAAATTTTTCTTTTAATAGAATAAAAATAAAAATTATTATTTATTTAAATCATTAACACGTCTAACAAATATTAATAAAAAATATAATTATAAATTATTTTTATATTTTTAATATTCTATTTTTTCATACAATAGATTCAAACTCACTCAAGATTTTATTTAAAAAAATTCAGGAGTGTTTGTTTTAGATGTTGAAATGGAGCTATTAGATGTTCAGTTCCCAATAGCTACAAAAACCTATTTGGTTATTTTTTTTGAAAAAAAGCTTGTAGCTGTTAGATATCCGAACTGTACCAGTTCAAATCAACTCCAATTTGCAGCTTTTCACCAACAGCTCTATTTTTTAAATTATATTTATTGTCTTATCCTTTTAATTTTAACTATTTATCACTACTTAATAATATAACTTATTATCATTACTTAATAAAATAATTAATTATCATCACTTAATAAAAGATTATTTGGATAGTTATTAAAATTTTAATATTATAGTTAGTAAAAATATTAACCACACAAATAAAAATATCAAAAATTATATTAATAAAAAAATTTACAGCCCATTAATAATAATAATAATAATAATAATAATAATAATAATAATAATAATAATAATAATAATAATAATAATAATAATAATAATAATAATAATTTAT
>CATIWO010450752.1:0-11109 GCA_949673435.1 Macaranga tanarius
TTTATATAAATATATGATGTAATATATGTTATTTATATTTTTTGTTATTTACTTTATTATATTGTAAATTAATTTTTTAGATGTTTTATATTTGTCAAAATAAAAATTATTAATTTTTTAAAATATTAAGAATAGTTAAATTATTTTTTTTTTTGGATAAGTAGAAGTTTATATATATTTTTGTATTTTGATTCATAAAAAAAAATTAAATTTAACACTAATATAATTAGCAATTTTATATCTATACTATATTACATATGGCAGTATAAATGGAGGTAATTAATTTTTTTTTTTTAAAAAAGGACATCTATTTTTTATACATTGAAAAAATAGTCTTAATTTAATTTTTTAAAAATTTTAAAACTGATGAAGATAGTTTCAGTTTATATTTTAAATTTTTAGAAATTAGATGAATTTGAATAAAAGTAAAATAATTTTTACTATATTTATCGTCAAATTTAAATAAATATATAGATTATAAAATTATTATAAGATTCATATATAAATATTTTCAAAATTTCATAGTTATAATATATTAATTACATCTTGTAAATAAATTATGATCAATAAACATAATTAATTTCTTTGCAATTAATACAATTTATATAATATTACACAATCTCTAATACATATAAAATTAATTAAAAATTTTAATATTATAAAAAATAAAAAAATTAATGAATTGATTAAAGAAGGAATTATTTCACAAGATTTTTGTATATAATTTTAAATGTAAAGGACTAAGAAAATGAAATTATTTTTAAGAATATAAATTTTAATCGATAAGAAAATTATTTTAAATAATGTAAAAAAAATTTAAATTTCAAATAAGCTAAATATTTTAATATAAAATTTTAAATTTATTGCAGTATGAATAATATTTATTGCAAAATTAAATTTATTTTATTTACATTATTTATAAAATAATATTACTCTTCCAAATACAACATTAAATTTTTATATTTTATAATTATATTATATTTTTATTTCTTCAAATTTTTAACTCCATCACTAATATAAATATGTAAATATTTTTATGTAATTATTCTTATATTAAATATTCTTTTTTATATTAACTCTTAAAATATAATATGTATTTTGGATGAATCATTATAAATAATATATATTATTTACTATAAACCATTTATTATATTTATATTATAATACTATATATATTTTGTAATATAAAAATTAAAATAAGTTATACATTTAATAAATATTTTAATCACGTGTAACACACGTGAAAGAAAAACTAATAAAAATTAAAAGATTGGTGAATGATATTACGAGTTGAATTTTATCAAAAGTGCTAAAAAGAAACGTTGAATTTATTAAAAGTGCTAAAAATGGTGAATTTTTTATAATTTGCCCCCGAAAGTTTACATTTTCTCTTTAATTAGATCTTAGCTCATAGTTTTCTTTTCGCACACTTCACGTTCACGCCACAAAAGTCATGAAAGACAAACCAAAAAGAAAAAGAGAGAAAAAAAAAAAAAAAAGGTTCTATCTTGGCTTTTGTTCTGCCTTCATTTGGATTGAATTTTCAACTTAGATTATTTTACATCATCAAACTTCTAATTTCATAACCTTTTAAATATTTTTTAATCTGTAATAATTTACATGCGGATATTTTTAAAAATTAAAAATTAAAGATCTTTTTTTTTTTTAATGAAAAATAGAACTTCATAAACTCCAATTAAAGATATTCAAAAAATTAAAAATTAATAAAAACTACAAATTCAAGTGTATAATAAAATAAACATTCATATAATCAGTTCATCAATCAATAAAAATTCAAATATTTAAATAGATGTATTTGACCCTTCTATGTATATATAAAGTGTTGTGTTGTGTTGTGTTGTATGTGTATTTACGAGTGTTTTCTTAGTTCACCTGCATCAAACTCATTCAAGTAATTCACCTACAACATTTAAAAATTTTCATTATATTCAAACACATCTTGTTCATACATATCTATGATCTTGGCATTTACATCTTGCTTCAGAGAACAAACTGTAGCTTCAAGCACAAAACACTACAATTCCTTCACACTGATGTAAAATGTTGGTGGTTTTTTTTTAAAGTAAGAAAAGGAGTTGAAACTTGAAACAGCTTGTACAGAAGATAAAATTTAGCAACAAACTCTACTTGAAATCCTGTATACTCCAACTCAAGCACAATCTTTATTCACTGTGTCACCTCTTTCTTGCTTCTAAATAAACAAAGAACCATTTCATCACATTGAAGATCTTTTTCCATCTCCTCTGTGCCTTCTTTGCAGAATCTATGTGGACGAAGGGCTTGTGAAGTTTCGCATAAGAGCAATTGTTATATTTTTCTCCTCCTGCTACAAAAGATTGGCAATGTCCACGATAAAGCCTTGACCGTGCAGACCAGTAATTAGAGATGCATATCAGAGTATAGGTCTTTCTCCATCTCCTCCAATGTTTGCCTTTTGATGATGAGTTCAGGCTAGTGTATGAAAAGAAGCTCCGCTTATCATTTGACTGGCCTCAGTCGGATCACCAAAAGCAAGTTTAATTAATTGAAAGGAAAAAAAAAATGGTTAGTTTAATGATAACAGGAAAAAAAAGTCAACAAAACCCAGTTTTTATCACATCATGATCAAGATATATCTCCAGAACACCGTATGCATTGAGGTGATGTTTACCAAGAAAGATAGAAGAGAAACTTGGCCGAGTAAAAATTTACACTATGCAGAAATTGCAGAACATGAAGTAAGAAAATGAGCCTACAGCCTTAGAACTTGCAGCATGCTAAAGCTAAGAAAATGAGCCTACAGCCTTAGAACTTGCAGCATGCTAAAGCATTATTTAGTGCCTACTTGGCATTGCGGTTGAGACCACTTTTCATTAATATATTTTTTTCCTTTTTCTGGTTTTAATTATTATTATTATATATATATTTTTTTTTTATAGCTGCTTATTGGAACCTAATTTTGAGAATAAACAGGGTAAGCTATGTTTAATGTTTTAGCCAAAAACAGGTGAAAATAAGCAGGAATAGTAAAAATTAAAAAAATAATAATAATGAAAATGAAAATGCAAATATTCAGAAGCTGAGTTCCTCACAGTTAACGCCAAAAGATTATTAATCAACCGGCTAAATATTTGTATAGATTAGCTACAAAAAGAAAATTAGGTGAGTGGAGGCATCAAATTAACTTCTAAGATTATATTATATTGCTATATAGTAACTGGAAAACAATGTAAACGATATCCCAGAAAATTAGAATACATTCTTCAGTTGATTCTAGCCACTGAGCTGCAGAGTTGCTCATATAAGTTCTAGACTGTTAGAGCTTTGAATTTTAGCGATCAGATTGCTTAATTTTACTTTCATGTACTGTCAGGGATGTCACTTGAATTTTCATTGATTATAAACCACTTAGCTTCATTTGTCACCTCTTTTTTTTACATGAGTAGCATGGAGAGGATCACATTCGCCACTAATCATCACCTTGGATCCAACAACTGTTCTGTATGACACTACAATTATTCGTGGATGAAATGGAAAATGAAATTTCAGCTCTGGTTTTTTTAATACCTTTTACTTCAGTTGATTTTACTCTTACTTAAGGAAAAATTCTTACCATTTTGTTGTGAACAGAAAAGAAAAACCCAAGTAATGAGAAGATTTTGCGTAAGTGTCTCTTACAATATCCCTATTGGGCTCTTCATGTGACAGCTTCTGTCAACAACACTCATTCAACCACTCCAGAAGTAGATCATAACAAATGGCAAACAAGGATACTAAAGAAAAGAAAAGTGAAAGTGGAAGTCTACAAAAATGACATGATTTAATTCTTCTAACGAAACAAATTGAAATCAAGTAATGACCATGGAGAATAATATATATTATGCAAACAATGTGGTGTGAATTTTCAACTTCACTGGCATGAATAGAGCAAACACATGAAGTAGAAAGGAACCAAAAAAAAAAATTGGAAACCGTTTTCTTTCACTCATAAACTTTGATTTGCAAATCCAAAATATTTTTATTATCAATAAACAAGCAATTTTTTTGAACATAGATATGAATGAACTGACCTTTTCATCAAAAGAAAATATGTCTCTGTTGTTATTTGCATCACCATCAGAATTTTCTCTGATCACCTCTGTTTCATCATCCCACCAACTTTGTTTAGGATCAATATAATCAGGAAGTTCATTGCAATTCTCTAAGTCCATTGGTAACAAGCGTTGCTCTTCTAAAGATCTAAAATTTTCCATAATCTTAGCATTCATTGCTGTGTACAAGAAATTTTCCTGTGATGTGGTCATAGCCTGATTCATCATCTTTGTTTGTGCAACTTCAAATGCACTGGGCTTTATGTCACATGAACACTTACATGTCTGGCTCAGAATTCGTATTGCATATTTCTTTAATACTGGAAGGTAGACCCCAGTGTAATCCCACCATATACCTATGTATAATGAGAAACAATTACAATATGTATAAAAGGACTGATATGAAAATGAAAAGAAAAGGGAAAATGGTAACTCACGTGGATGAGACACTATCATCAACTGATGAGCCATTGTGTTGAACACCTTTGAAATTTTCGCTTGATAAAGTTTCATCTCTTCATTGAATTTTTCCTTTTCTTCATTACTCACTAAGGTTTTCAACACAAAATCTATGCCTTTTCTCATTTCATCATTAAATTTGAAGTCACTTTGACACATATAAGCAGGATTCAGCAAAGCAGCAGCTGCATGTATTGGATGGATAATCTTGTTGCTTCTCCATTTGTCAAATAAATCCAATATTTTCACATCCTTTGTACAGTCATTATTATAATACCTTTTAATTGCTTCTCTTGCCTTCTCCATTGCTTCATACAGGTATCCTGAGGTAGATCTATCATCTTCTACTAAACGAAGCACCTGGACTAATGGATTCATAACAATTAGCACCTCTTGAACTTGATTCCAGAAAATGCCACTTTGAATAATGTTGGTAATCTCCACAGCTTTCTTGTTATATTTCAGTGCTTTCCATTTCTTGGATGAAAAGAGCTTTTGCAATTCATTTTTGTTATCCAAAATCGATTGGAGCATCTGATAATTTGAGGCAAATTTAGACTTGCAAGGGTGTTTTAGATCCCTACTTTTTGTGTATTGCCTCATCAGTGATAAGATGTTAACATCTTCATACATGCATTTGACAACCACTGCTGCATCATCAATTGCCACTCGTACCCATCCAACTTCATCATATATGGCCTTTAGAAGAAAATGAATTTCATGAGCAACACACCGAATCTGATAAATTTGAGAGTACTTATTAAGCACCTTCTCACTTATGTTATAAACCATATCACTGTTTGTGATGATTTGCACAACATGATCGGCCCCAATATTCTCAATCGCAGAAGAAATGATGTCTTTCACAACTTTTGATTTCTGGTATTTTTGAACTTTATGCAGATTGACAAACACAGCCCCATCAGGAGAATATGCAACAATATTAATGAAGTTCTTCCACTCACCAAGCATTATTGTGCAACCTTTCGATGCCCAAGATTGCTTCACATTCCTTACATATTTCCCAACTTCCATCTCAACCTCAGGGAACAACTTGCTTCGGAGCATCAAAGCAGTTGGCAGCTTAAACTTAGGGCCACATTGGGCTACTCCCTTAACAAATTCAACAAAAGACGGTGCTTCCACAGCATCAAAGGCAATGTTGTTAGAGATAATGAATATGGCAAGGTTTTTCTCCACCATATCATCATCCATTCGACCTATTTCTGAACTGGCATATTCATAGGCACCACCCTTTTGTAAATATGAGGAGGAAGTTGAGATGGTTTCATTATCTTTAATTTTACCTGGAGTAATTGCAGTTCTACTGAGCTTGGAGTTGGAACTCACAGAATCATCCCAATCTTCTTCTAAATGATTGTGTAGCTGCCGTTTTCTTCCAGCCATAATAGCTTGTTACACCCACTGAAACATTTCAACCAATGCTTAAGTTAATTATATATAGAACCACAATCAATGATGCAGAAAAACTTCAACTGATAGACGTTTCCAGGTTTCGGAAATGTTTTCGCATCAGAAACTTGAGGAAACTTCTTGGAAACATTTTAGGGCCATTCCCGCAAATTTGAAAAATTAGAAAACACATATTTTTTAGTTTTTTCCGAAATAAAAAAAGATAAATTAGAAAGAAATTTATATATTTTTTAGTTAAACAACATAATTTACAATTACACTATTAATTGAAAGTAATAAATAATTTTTTAAATATTTATAGATAAATTTATATTTTTATATATTTTTATATTTCGAATCTTTATTTATATACCCCTATATTTTTTAATATTAACACGTTTCTTCTACATTTCTATTTCCTATATTTTTAAAAAATATCATTTCCTCTTATCTATTTCCACATGGGGCCTTCTGTAATACCCTAAAGGTATAGATACCTATAGTTTTTTAACCATTGATTTAAATTATAAAATATAAACCATTGGATTGAAATGATAAAAACAACCTACAACCTGTAGAAAAAGTTAATCTACATGATATATGGATATTCACCATATAATCTTAATTAAAAAAATACTACAAAAAATACATTCACTACCTTCATTTTCATGGTTCACCACAAAATATTATAATGCATATCCTAAAAATATCGATTGTGGTTGACAACAAAATGATATATGGTTGACCACAAAATAATTCATGTTAACCACACTTATATGAATTGACCACAAGCTATCAAATTAAAACACAGGTTGACCTAATTATATTAACATATAAAAATTTCATTTCGTCTTCTATTTGAATCAAACGAGAAACCAGAAAAATGTCATAATAACAAATGATTGAATTGAAATAATTGTAAATTTATAAATATTTAGTAGCTAACCTAAACTTTTGATGTTGAATATGAAATACTGAAAGTAATAGTTGAATTTGACAGATGAATATAAGGGATAGAAAGTAGTAATTGAATTTGAGAGATAAAAAGTGATATAAATCTTTCATTTTTTTTTATTTTACGGTTTCTGTAAGATAAAATTTTCACTGGCTTTTTTTTAAAGTTTGAAAAGTGTTAAAAAAAAAAAACAGAATTAAAAACGTTTAGATTGTACGTTAAAAAAAATTACTGGCTAACCTATTATAACAGGTAACTTTTTTTTTATTTTTTATTTTTATTTTTAAAGGTAGCAATACCTTCATGGCATTGTAGAAAAATCTGTTTCCACATTTCGGTTTTTGCTGGTGCTACATAGATCACAATATAACAATGACATTAAAAAAAATTCAACTAATTAATTTCATGAAACAAATAAAAATAAGCAAGCAGGTTAATTCAAATTCAATTGGGAAGCAATCAAAATTAGTGATACAATCCAGCAATGACTCAGATAAATTATTTGAATGATTCTGGCAATTAAATGAGCATTTGGAAGACATAAAAATTATTAAACTGGAAAATGTCATCAAATGGAGATGGAGGTAGATGAGAAATCATACAACACAAAATCTACAAGGAACCAATTCAATTCTTGTAAGTAAGAAATCACAAAAAAAAAGTCATAAATTCAGGAAGACGCAAGAAACAAACAAACAATCTCATTCCAATGGCTGGGATCAGAAGCATTACCGAGCAAGCAATTTGTTGTTGATCGGAGCTGCGAGCGAATAAGAAACAGAGAGGTCAGTGTTGCATAAAAGAACACGAACAAGAGAGGGAAAAAAAAAATGAAAAGAAAAGAAACTGAACAAGGGAAAATAGTGGGGAGCAGAAGCAAATGAAGGAGACAGCTGAGCCTAAGCCTGCATTTTCCAGCGCTGAGACGCTAAATTCGTCTCGTCTCTTTGCGTAATGTTTTCGCGCTTTTTATTCGTTGCAAATAATTGAACGCAACGTAACGCAACACCACACCCGCCTAAAACCGTTGCGCGCTTTTTTTAATTTTGCGCAACTTTGAGACGCTGTCAAAGCGTTCTCAGAAGTCAGGCATTGGTATGACTTTTATAGTCCTTTGATAGATTAATTTCCATTGTATTTAGCAGGGGTGTTCGTGCACTCCGAAATGGCTGAACTGAAAACTGAACCGACCTTAATCGGTTTGGTTTGATTTGTATTTTTAGAATTTTTGAATTTTTTAAATCGAATCAAATTGAACTGAAATTTGGTTTGATTTTATGTAAAAAAAATGTCTATTAACAGAGATAATCGAAATAACCGATTTTTTTATTTTAATTTTTCTAAATATTTTGTTAAAAATATATACAAATTTAATATAAAAATAATCAATATTTATAAAATTTTCGGTTCGGCCGGTTCGATTTTCTACCAAAAAAATTTAGTTCAGTTCGATTTTGGACCTAATTCGGTTCGGTTCGGTCAGAAAAATGCCCAAAAACTGACCGAACCGACCGATGAACACCCCTAGTATTTGGTCAGCATCGGTCCAATTTAATTTTTTTAAAAAAATTAAAAAAAAATTGTTATTTTACCTCCTTATATTTTATTACTCTACAATTTTTTTTTTTTGAAATATACACTTCAATATATTAAATGCTACCAAATTTTACTTCTCCTAGCTTGCTATGCTTATACAAGTAATAGGACGAATTTGAAATTTAATTTTGGCTCGACTTAGATTCAGCTATCTAAATTTAGAATTTTGATCAATAACTAAAAATATTTAATTTTTAATGTTTCTATGTAACATATCTATCAAACAGATTTCAAAAAATAGTATTTGGTGGACAAGAGCTCCAGGTATAGCATTCTGCTTAAGAGCCAAAAGCTGCCTTTGCCAAACAATGTGCAGCTTGGTTCGCAAAATGCTTTATAAAAGCAACAGAAGCATTTTGAAACTAAGACAGTAAATGGACACAGTCTTTAGTTACCATCCCGATCTCAGAAGAATCATGAGACCTCTTGAGGATATCCTGAACAACACTGAGCGTCAGATTCGACAACTACATTATCCAAGTTCAAACTTTTCATCCATTCTCTAATGCTCACTCCCTCAACTAGCTTTGGTTGATGTCGACCTCGACAAGTAAGTAATCTGGCTAACAAGAAAGATCCTTCCGAATTCCTCAAAACATAAGCCAGGCCGGTTTTATAAGAAAAAATGGAGGCTTTCACATTGCATTTGACTTGTCTTACGATTGGCTTGGTCTATCGGACAAGATAACTCGCTCCAATATTCATGTTTGGGGATCTCTCCATCCTACGGGCCTCTTGCCATTGTCTAAGAAAATTCACAGCTGAGGATACCACTTGGCCAGTTAACCAAATCTTGTCTTGCCAAAGGAGATCATATCGAGCCCTCTAAATATTACTCGGTAAAGTGAAGACCAGGGTTTGTTGATCAGCAAAATAATGGTGTATAATATGTTATGAGTAAAAGAATGAGCCATTGTATTATTGTTTATCCATATGCTTTATCGTTTTAGTTTGTTAATTTGTAGTTTTGGTGGACAATGTCGTTTAGTTATATTTATTGTTATTGCTGTCACTAGCATTTTGTTATGCTTGTGTGAGCTGGCAGACGCAAACAATTGTAAAGGTAATATTGAGCATCCTTGCTTGATAATCAAGGAATTAATCTTCTCTTTCTTTTGTCAATTCTCTCTCCTTCTCTGCCTCATTCTTCTTTTCTCTGTCAATTTCTTCTTTCTTCTAGCAAACCCAAATTTGCTTGGATTATCTAGTATCAGAGTATTGATCCTGAGATCTTAAACCAATTTCTATTCTCCCTAATATTCAAACAAGCACGGCCATGGCAGTGTCTGATAACACTTATTCTCAAGACCCAAGTGATAATATATAAAAATACTTGACCAATCAAAGAACGCCACGTGAAGAGGTTAACCTGCCAAGTCATCTATTAGGACCCACTTCGGTCAAATCGACTAGTCAACCGGTCTATGCGCACATTTTCCTCACAAGAGAATGAATCTAATCTACCAGGATAATTCCTCTCAGGAAACCAACAGCTTGTCCGCTATCCTGCAGCACCTTAAATGCGGCAGTCGCGCGTCGCTATCATCCTGACACCACCAACCCACTAAATATCCAGTACCTGAGACTCCTGCAAATATCACTGTGGTTCCATAGACAGGTGTCCTCTATTCTTTCCATTAAGTACAACTCTAATAATAAAGAGTTGGTAGCCATAATGGTAAGCCAGTTACAAAAGGGAAGGATCATCCCTCTTGCAAGAGGATGCTCTCTCTTTCTTCTCATTCTTTTTCTTTTCTTCTTTCTTCTTCTCCAAGCATATGTATTTCCAGAAACATACATCTTCTTGAAATAGCTTCACCTTCTCTCTTCATTACATATCACACTTTTCTTATCATCTCTAGTGTTGAACATCTGAGGATCACTTTAACTTGAGCGTCGGAGGGGCTTCGAGACAACCCGTGTAACACCCGCCCCTCTAACACACGTGTGTGTGTCGTATTAAATATCATTTATGCTTACTAGATAGTTGTTTTTAATTTAGGTAAGAGGGTGATAGCATTGTAGAGAGGGACTTGTTTGAAACAAAAATAAGTTCAAGGACTAGTTAGGAAGAATAATATTTCATTAAGGACCAAAGTGGATATTTGGCAATAAAATATCACAAATTTGGTCTGATTTTCCTTCTATTTACGTGAGATACAGATGAAAGGTTCTTTAGACTTGCACTCTTTCTTTTTAAATGAAACAAATAGGTTTTAGTAGAGAGAGAGAGAGAGAGAGTAAGAGAGTGGATTGGCTGAAGAAAATTGGAAGTTTAGGCTTTGATTATCAACCTTCAAGGTTCAAGAACTTCTCTTGGTAAGTAATTTAAATTTTTGATTGAGTTTTGATAGAATTTTAGTTGAAGAAATTCGTGCTCTATTTTGGCTGAATTTTTACCTTCTGTAATTTGATCATATCTTGAGTTGTAGACATCTGATTTGAGTAAGCTTTAGTGTTCTAGAAAGCTCAAAGAGTCTACTTAAACTTTTATATTTTAAGGAAACAAAATTCTGCTGTTTAAGGTGTCTGAAATATATGAACATTTTAGTACTCACAGTGATGCTCTGTTTTGACCAATTGGATTGTAAAATC
>CATIWO010450759.1:0-22410 GCA_949673435.1 Macaranga tanarius
TATGCACGTGTTGCTTGGGTGGATGTAAGGTAAAAAATTCATTCATTGGTGGAATTTTCTTCTTCTTCTTCTTGTGTTTTTTTTTAAAAAAAATTCTTGATTCAATATCTGCAATTTTTTTAAGGATACATGTAATTTTAAATAAAAATTACATATATTTTTAATTTAACTTAAATGTTATATATATTTTTTAAATATTTTTTGTTTCAAATTTTTTTTAATTTGATATTTCAATTAACTGATATACAAGTATTTTTATACAGGAAATAAGGCAGCAGCAGATACAATTATAATATTATCGAGAGTTTGGAACTTTTGAAGTAAAATGTGATTCGAATAAATTTTTTTAAGATTGATTGTGTAGTAAATTTTTAGAATATTTATTAATTGTATTTTGTGTACATGTAAACATTATGATTGTTTTAACAGTTTTTATTTTATAAAATTAATTTTTGCATTTAATTAATTTATTTTTTTTATTATAATGAATGTTTATATAATTTTCAACTTGTGCAATAATATAAAAAATTTAATAATTAGAGGTGAATAAAAAAATAAAAAAAAAACTAATTTCAAAAAAAAATAAAAATACTATTAAAATAATGTCACAAATTAGCGACGAAAAAATCTGTCGTTAAAATTCCCCCATTGGTCGCAAATTAGGCATATAATTACCAACAGAATCGTTTCCGTCGGTAATTACTAACAGATTAAATTTCGTCAGTAATTCCGTCGCTAATTTACTGATGGATTTTTAAAATTCGTCGGTAATAATTAGCGACGAGGGTTTTGCCGATGGATTGGTTTCCATCTGCAATCTGTCGGTAATGTTAATTACTGATGGAATTCAGGGATTTAGCGACGGATTTTTCCATCGCTAAATCCCTGTTTTCAAGTAGTGGACCTCCTACGATGTTTAAAATGATGTTTGGGATTGATTTTTAGTGTTTTGGTAAAAAACAGAGTGATTTTTCAATTTTTGGTCGTAGAGGCGACGCCTCAGTACAGAGGCGGGGCCTCTGTGCATAGAGGAGGCGCCTCTGTGGGTTACCAAACCCTAAAAACCCTATTTTTAGCATTTTTGGACCATTTTTTGGGTCCTAGACCTTACCATTTAGCCGTAGATCAACTTAAGTTGAGTAGAATTGAGATTTAAGCTTGTATTCTTATGATTTTGCTTATGGATGTTAGGATCAGATCCAGTTGAAACTGTAGAGCCTAGGTCAGGGCCAGCAAACTAGATTTTGATTCAGCAAGCTCAGGTGAGTGGATATTAGTATAACAATGGTTTTAAATCTATGATATGTATGTATTGAATCTCAGAGATATATTTGTAATTATGTATTTTCTAGCTATCTGAAATCATATCGTGTTAAGTTTACTTTGAGCTATACACATGAGAATTTAGTTTGAAAATATATAATTTAAGGAATATACTCAGAAAGGTAACTATGAAATCACACCTTGAATGTCGGGTGAAATGAAATAAATTATATTGCAGATGGGCAATGTCTCTGCGCATGCATATAATGAGAAATTAGCACTTTGGGTAGCCAAGTGAGACATTCATCTCCTAATTTTACATAGGATTTATAGGATAACCCCTAAATGTACAATGGTATATATATATGTATTTATGTATTTTGATCTTGATGATTTTATCTATGATTTCCTTGATTTATTTCAAGTCGTGTTTAAGGAATACGAGGAAAGTACATGAATATTTTATGTTTATATCAAAGAATGTTGGATGTGATGTGTTTATTTTAATACTCAATCTATTTTCCATTTCATAGATGGAACTGTATATAATTAAAGTTAAATTTCTGTATTATGTTACATGATTATATATTAATATTTTTTGTAGTTACACTTATATCCTCTCATTGAGTAGTCGTACTCATTCAATCATTTCAGGTTGCTTTTTGGTGGATCAGTAGATCCTTGTATAGCATATTTTAGAGTGACCACTAGAAGAGGTTGAGCCAACAAACTATTGCTGTTTAGAGATCAACTTATGTTTTGTAAGTCTCAAAAGCATATGTAAAGTTGTTTAATAGATACTATAAACTTTATTTGTATTACAGTATACTTGTAAGGATGATTATTTGTATTAAGTTATGATATATAATGGTTTGTATATGATTAGTAGTTTAATGTTGCACTGACTCTTATGGTAGAGAAAGGGGTATGACAATTTGAATCTTAAAATAATGCATATAAAGAAGATATAAGTAAGCCTATGCTTATTTAAAATGCTTATGAACAAGTGTTGTCAAGTTTTAATATGTTAAATGAATGAAAAGTTAATTTGAAAATGTCATAGCAGAATGCAGGTCTAGTCACCAGAGGATAAAGTGATTCCTTAATATTAAGGAGGTGGCTTAGTATGCTGAGGCAATGTGTTAATACACTAAGGAGGTGCCTCAGTGGCTAGGGTGGCGCCCTAGTACTCTATCAAAAGCTTTTTTAGACGAAAACTGAGACCAATTGTTGTATATAAACTTATATAATGATGCAACCAAACTTTAGACAAGGCTAAAGTCAAATGAGGACTTATCAAAGTACAAAGAATCGGCCTCGTGTGTTTGTGAAATGATGAAACAGCTAAATTACATAAAGTATCGAGAATCTTGATAAGTAATTACGAGAATATGCTTATAAGTTACAAGCAATTTATATTAAATTAAATAAACAAACTTGTGATAAATATCAATAAATGTGATTTAACAATAAACTAATTATTCAAGATTTTCATACTGAGATTTGTGATTGTGCTACACTTCTATCGAGTTATTGCACTTTTTGTCATTTATTGGAAATTATTGAATTACTCCGTTGACTATTATCTTATTCACTTATTAAGTATTTTCTTATGAAAATACACACCACTTCTTTCATATTATTTTTTTTAGTGTAGTTGTTATAATAGATGGCAAGGTTGGGTGTTAGCAAGGCTTGCCACTAGTTACTTAGAAGGTAGAAGACTTTGGAGATGATGTTGAGCTGTTGTGAAGTTTGATTTAAATTTATTTCCTGTGTATTTAAGAATTTTATGTTAAGGTTGGATATATTAAACTGATTAAATATTGGAAGTTGCACTAGAACTCAATTGTATTGAGGTTATAGTTATATTATATTCGCTTATAGATGATTGTAAGTAAATTTGTAAGAGTTAATATAAATTTCAAGTTCTATTATTGAATGTGATATTAGTATTATGTTTTGATGGTTTAATTAATAAATGTAATTATGTAAAATTTCAATGGAAGATCAAATTCGAGTGTTAAATTAAATGAATTTTATTCATCGGTACTCAAGTTAGATTATTTGAGAGTTAGGATCATTTAATGAAAGTGCAGGTGGGAAGGGATGTCATATGATCTATTTGTTAGACTCAGTACAATAAAACATTACAATTGAAGAAAGGAGGGGGTCAAGACAAGCGGAGTTTAGCAAGAGATTTGGGATAAGTGGCATGCCTATTAGTAGATGCCTAAGTGGTAACTGAATTTTGCTAAGGCCAAAGCCAACTGTTTTAGTGAGACCAGAGGTCCAAAGATTGTGTCTTGAAGCACACTAGTAGTTCCCGCAGCATAGACAACCATGTTAGAGTATTGGTAAGGCATTTTTTTATATTTTTATTTTATGAAGGTCTTTTATAATTTAATTATATATACAATAAAATCAAATGCGTAATGAATTTTTTTCAGACTTGCAGTAAGAGTCCATGCCTTGTGAGATCTTTAAAAGTATCTATATAAAGAAGGATGAGACCTTTATTAATAGTCGATCATAAAAAATGAATGTAAGTTAATTACAAATTTAATATTCTATTATTTTTTATTAAAATTACAAATTTAATATTATATTATTTTTTATTAAAATGTCTAACATTTCTTTTAATTAGTTACAGGATAAGATCACAGATATGGTTCAGGCTGCATCACATGCTTCTACTATCTAACCTAGTTCTATTGACTGTACTAGCACATCAGCTCGTTTCGCTTCTACACCATTTGAGGATTGTGTACTTCAACTAGTTATTTACCAATTGATGGAAGAGCAGACTTGGATGCTTTATCATGAGCTGGAGCTGAAGCACGGGTAAGAGTTTGAGGTAGAGTAGAGAGGCTCAAAGATAAGCGTCCATAAGTTTTAAGACAAATCGAGACTCTTCAGTAAGAGCAAGAGGCTATGCACTAGATATAGCGAGAGTGGAGGGTGATGATGGCATGCCTACAGTCTAAACTTCCGATCGATGGGTTGTCATATTCTCGAACTTGTACTAATGATCCGTCACTATTTGGTTGCTAATTAGTGACCATCTACAAATGCAAGCAAGATGAAAAATTAGTGACGAATAGCAAGTCGTCGTTAATTATACCATCTTTAATCTTTCACAAAAATTAGTGACAAATTAATAATATTATCACTAATTCCCTTAGCAAACCCCTTTTTTCTATAAGCTAAAGTTTGTTGCTAACTCTATATAGTGACAGATTAGCGAAAAATTTTACCATCGCTAATCTATTTTTTATAGTGATATTGGTTGATGACAAAATATTATAATTAATGATGGTTGATTATTCTCCTCCACCGCCTTTACATTACTTTTATAGAATTTTGAGGTAACTTCTATTTTTATTTTCTCTTATCTTTTTTCACTATTTATGAACCTTACCAACTAATATTTATCATAACTTCTAAATTTAAAAGAATTCATAATAATTAAAACCATTTGAATTTACATATTCTCCATGAATTCTATCTCTTCTATCACTTCGTTTAGTTTTTTTATTTTTCTTTTCGGAAGAAATTTATTTTTTTCAAATAAGTCAATCCTAAGTTGCTAAGATGTTAGAATTAGGTGTTTTATAATATAATCATGGCTTAACTTAGTTCTTACATTTTAAAACTTTAGGTTAAAGTTGAAAATTAGAGTTTTAAATAGATTTAATATGTACTTAGCTTTTGATTAATTAAAAAGTGTGTGAAATACTAATCTTGTGGAGAGTTTGTATTATTCGGATGATTTTAAGTATTAGAACTTCTTTTATTTTATAAGTTATGGTAGAAACTAGCTAATAAATTAAAATCACAAAAGTGCAAAATTACTAAAAAATAAAAATAAAATAAAAAGGTTAAAGGATGAAGCAATAAATAAAAAAATCAAAATTAAAAGTTCTTCATTCTACTGTAATACTCAAAAATGAATATAAGTAATCTAAAGATACTTAGGTGATGTATTCTTGTTGAAAATTTTAAATTTTATATTTATATTAGACAAGAATCAATTCCTTAAGAAGGGTGCCCTTAGTTCCTACAGAAGTAAAAATAAATTAGTTAGCTATCATTCTTTAATGTTAGGGGTATTCTAACGTTTAAAATTTATTTGAATTTTCTTACAATATGTGAGTTTTATTCCTTGGATTCTTTCATGCATTCTATTGAGAAATGCTTAAACTTGATAATTGTAATTTTTTCCTTAATTTTAATCTTTTGTGTTATAATGTATAATAATTATATTAAATATGTGTAACTATAGTTGTATTATATTAAACTCTTTAATATGCTTGAATTGTGGTTTTGATTTTCATGCCTTTCTTTCGCATATATTTCCTATAACATTCTCAAATGTCACTTTGTAAATCATCAATGCCATTCTTATTTAAACATTCTTATTGTAAATTTCCAAAAGCATTCTCATAATTGATTTAATTAGAACATTTCATATCTTTAGTCTCTATGTCGGAGACTTAAAAGTTTATCGGATGTTGTCATGCTTTATGACTGAACAAACTTGTAATCTTCAATCTTCCACATTTTGCTTTGTTAAGATTTGATATAATTTGTATTAATTAACCAGCTTAAGTATTAAACTTTTCAACTATGCTTTTCCTTTGAGAAGCAAAGGATCTACACCAACTTCAAATTCACTTATTATGCTCAACCACACAACTACATATATTTGTAACTCATTCACATTTATCTTGATGAAACTAGTTCTGTTTAACTCATTTTGGATCGATTTAAGTTATTTAGGCATTTATATGGGTGTTGACATGCTTATAGTTGAGTTTAGGTTGTGAAATTTTGCATTTAAGCCTATTTATCATAGGCACTGGCCACAGAGGGGCCTCCTCAGTGCCACTGAGGTGCCTCCTCAGTACTAAGGTGCCTCCTCTGCATACTAAGGCATTGCCTCAACATACTGAGGAACCACTAGGTCGATCAGGCGTTACCTGATTAACTCAAAGAGGTATTTTGCACTAAAAAATGATAGAACTTCAACCAAAAATCCAAGTTTTTACCACTAATTGCTTTATAAAATACCACAACACATATTTTAACCATTGTAGCACATTTATAATGTGATAATGTGCACATTATACTTTGATCGAACTCATAATTCAAAATAACCTTTTCTCCATAAAATCAAAAACTCCAACATCTTAAATTAAAATCAAGGATACAAACTAAAGAGAAGTCCACTCACTAGATTTAAGCTCTGATATCTTTGAATTTTTAGTAGTTGAAAGCTCCAGCTACAGTGTTTTCATCTTTATATTTTTTTTCTTCTTCAAGCAGCTCTTTTTTTTTTCTTCTTTCCCTTCTCCTGCATTTTCATACAAGAGCTTCTTTTTTTTATTCTTTTAAGTTTTAACACATCATTCATAAGTCCTTATACAACTTTCTTCTTTTAATTTGATCATTGATCACTTCCAATTACATCCGAATTTCTAAACTTGATTTTATTCTCGTTATATCTTCCATATTAATTTTATCCAAAATAATAATACGCAATTATATTCAATTAAACCTTTCATTCTATCAAATTATTTTTGAGGACATAGATGTTACAATTCTTTCCCTCTATTAGAATTTTATCCTCGAAATTTGATGAACGCTTACTATGTCATTATTAAGAATATCTTTACTTTAATCTTTATCCTTCTCTTTACTAATCATTACAACCGCAATTCTATTCTTCATAATTATCTATATAACAACTTAATTTAATAATTTTCTTATTTAATTCTTGTACTAGTAACATACTTGTTTCTCATCAATAGCGACTATCGCTAAATTATATCTCAAAATAAATAATTTATTAATTTATAAACCTCAATATCACAATTACAATTAAGATAAATAAAGTTATAACACTATGATTATCTTATATTCTAAGGAGTCTATCTTACAAATTAATTATACATTCTATTGCATTAGGCATATTTCTCCTTTTGTTGCTTAGTTGTTGTAACCATTCTAACTTTTTAAGCATTACTAATAACACTAGCTCCCTAACCTACGGGTCCTTTCTAAGATGGTCCTACATTTGTACTTACTTCATTTTGCACCACTCCTACTCTATTGGGGTTTGGGGGTTTACCTTCCCTTATTGTGTGTGAAGCACTTGATCTTTGCACCAACTGCTCTACTAACACCTTCTCAAGATAGTCAAAATTATAGTGTCCTATCTCATTATATTGATAACACTGCACTCTTGTGCGTCTACTATAATTTCCCATATGGTTACTTTTATATTCATTACACCATGACATAGCTATTTCTGTATATGGTTTTTCAACACTTGCTTATCTTGGTTGTCCCATCGGTTGACTTACCGATGCTTGACTCTCTTGAGGTTTATCATTTTCTCCACTTCCAATATTTCCTTCTAAACCAGAGGTAAATTTTAATTTCTTATTCTCCTTCTAAAATTGCTTGTTTTATTTCATTTGTTGCTTAGATTGTGATTGAGTTACTTTTTCTAATTCCTTATCTAACCTTTCTTACTCCATGGCTTTCTCAATCTAACCTATAAAGGTTGTGCCAGCATACATATTAATCTTTCCACGTAGGAAGATATGTAATCCGTCCTTAAACTTCTCACTTTTCATCTCTTCCGTAAGATACATATCTTTTGCATACTTGTACAAATCCTTAAACTGGTCAGTATACTCTCTGACAGTCATCGAACCTTGTACTAAGTTAATAAAAGATGCCTTCTTTTGCTTCTAGAATGTCTCAATAAAATACTCCCTATTGAACTCCTCTTTGATTACTTACTATGTGAAAATCCCTTCATACAAACACTACAAGAAAATAGCACGATACCAACATAATTTACCAATGGAAGAAATATGTTAGTATTTACCAACTAATTACTAATAGAATTCCAATAAAAATGATGTGAGAAATTTACAAACAGATTTTCTAATAGATTACCAACAAAAGTTTACCAACAACTTGAGATTTGTTGGTAAATTTGGCACCATGCAACAACTTACCAATATATTACCAATAGACTTTACCAATTGAATCAGAATCTGTTGGTAAAGTTTTAAAAGGAATTGGCGCCATGTAGTTACCAATAGACAATGTGTTGGCAATTTACCAACAAAATAAATATCTGTTGGCAATTACCAATGGATTGTAGTCTATTGGTAAATACTAACACAATACTATTAATGTTGGTATTTTACCAACAAATTATGTGTTGGTAATTGCCAACAAATGATGTTTTATTGGTAATTTAATTTTTGATAAATTTTAATTAGTAAAAAATAATACTACTCCAATTAAATCATTTTAATTTTTTGATAATATAACAAATAATAATAATAATAATAATAATAATTAAATGATGAATATTTATAAATATTGAAAATAATAATAATAATAATAATAATAATAATAATAATAATAATAATAATAATAATAATAATAATAATAATAATTAAATACTAACAGATTTTGGTCTGTTGGTAAATACCAACAGAGTTCGTTGTTGGTAAAAGATGTAACTTAAACAGTAATGTTTCCTTTTTAGAGAAAAACCTTATTGCTATTATATTATATCAGTTTTCTCTCACTGAAAACTGAATAGAAAACCCTACGATGGAGCTTTTGGCTTTTTCCTTTCATCTTACTTAGATCTCATTGCTCTCAAAATCCTTTAATAAAAAACCCTAATACCCTTTACTTAAGATTTTGTTAGAGTTATTCCTTAAAAAGTTAAGATTGGCAACCTTGAAGGTGGTTCTTATGGCGGGTTCATTTCTTCTCTCTTTTTTTTTTCCTTCAAAAACAAAGAAAAATCTTTGTATTCTTATGGTGGGTTCTAAAGGATTTTATTTTCTTTTATTTGTAGCGCGTGGAAGTCTATCTACTGAAAGATTAGCACGTATGTGTATTTGCATATTCAAACTTTGTATCCCATTTCCTTTGTTCATTTCTTAACAAATTTTTTTATCTTTCACTCTGCTTCATTTTGTCTTTCTTTATTTGACGTATGTATATTTACAACTTATTAATTTTTGTTGCAGTTGCACTTTTTATTACTGCCAAGAGACCAACAATTATAGGTTTGTTTTTTCTTGTTTTGAGCTGGTTTTAATGAGTTCACTTTCATGTTATGTAATCCTAAATTTTGTTGAATTTGGTTTAGTTTTTAGGCTTTCCAATGTTGTAGCCCAAATTGAAAAAAAAAAAAAAGAAATAGGTTGTAGCTAAAAATAAAAACTTGATTTTGTAATATCCCTTTTTGATCTATCAGAGCCCAATCTCCTCTTCAATAATCGCCATTGGTTCTGCCATTCTCGTTTTTTTTTCATCCATTTCTTTTTGCTACAATGATGGCGGAGACAACAGAAAAATTTTGCCATCACTGTTCAATTGCAATCAATTGCAACTTCTCCTTTGATCTTAAATTTTGAAGAAGGAAAAGGAGCAATTACTCTTTAAGATATGAGGCTGGTGTTAGGGCTTGATTGGATTCAGTTGTAATTCTTCCTGCGGTTGCTTCTATTAAAGCTTGTCTTTTCTGTTCTTGGCCTAAGTCTTTCATCTGGTTTTGCTATTCACTTCTTTTGACCTTCTAAAAGTTACATTTTATCTAATCCTTATACTTTTGGAGCACTTCTGTTCTGGGTTGCTTTGCTTTCTCTAATTCCCTTTGTTTCTTGCCTACTCTTGCAATTTAGTTAACTTCTTGTTGTGCATTTCTTTTTTCCTTCTTAGTATATCTTCTAATTTTTTGGACTCACCAGTCATCTCTCATATTCTTACATTGTTGGGGGAAAATATTTTCAACATACTAAGGCTATGTTGATTATCCCTTCTATAGTTTCTAAGAGTTTATCTTCAAACCTTAAACTAGTATTTAAAATTGTCACATGTGGGATTTTCTTTATTGATGGTAGACAGTATTTCTTTCGACTGTTATTGCTCCTGAAAATTGAAGAAGCTTTACCCTTTAAGTAATACTGGAATTTCACTACTGCTGTTTACATATGACATTCTACATTTTAGGCTCCATCACTCTTCTATACAACCTGAAATGTTCATCATTTAGCTTCATTTATATCTACAATTGATGTTGTGTGTTTGCAGATTCATGCATCCAATCTGGTGGACATCGAGCGGGACTTTTTGTCCTTAGATAAGAGATACCCCATATTATTTATATCTCTAGAGTTTTTAAAGGTTTATCTTTTTGATTCCCTTTATTTGAAGGATATCAATGTTTGCATCTAATTATTATTCTATTTCATTATTTATGTTATTTAGTTATCTTGAACTGGCCAAAGGAGAATCTTAAACTTTCAATCCACATACCTGTCAGGTACCCTGCTCTTTGATTGTATTGAATATGATTGATCTTTTCTTTTTAAGCTTGTGTAAAATATTTTAGTAGATTTTATTAGGTTGGTTTATTTTTTAGATTATGAATTCAATACTAAAACCAACCCTATTCTAAAAATGGAAAACCTTTATCATTTAATTTTCAATTTGTTGTTATTGTTTGAGACTCATTTAGATGATTTAATTATTGGTGTTTGTTGATGACTTTAATTAGTTTCATTGAACTAGATTGAAGCAAAATTTTTTTACTGTTGGTGTTATTTGTAGCTATTGGATTCCTATTATTACTCTTGCTTCTGGTTTTTGTCTTTACTAAGTTATGTGCTGCATTATTTTGGTTGTGGTTTGCTACTTCATTTTCCTTTATAGCTGCTACTGCTCTGCTTGCTAGTTAGTTTTAGTCTTTGCAGGTTTTATGTAAGCTTTGGTTGCTTTTTGTTCTACTACTTCTTAGATTTTTATTTCTTTATTGTTAATTTTTTGCTCCGCCTTCGAAGGAGTCTTGGTGTTTTTTGGGTCTAGTTTTTATTTCTTTGTTTCTTTGTATTCAATATATTAGTTATAGGGAGAAGTTTTTTTATGATTCATGTAGTTTTTTCCCTCATTATTTATAATTAATAATATAGTTACCATTTTAGTAACTGGTCATCTATTTAATAGTCAAGATTAAAATTAGATGCTTTAACAGTCAATAATATAGTTACCTCTTATGAAGTTGAGGGGCTTATACATTTCTATACTAATGACTTCTAAACTAGAGAGTGGCTTTGGAAAATTTTGTTGGTTGAAACTTGATAGCTTGTATTGTTCATTTATGAAGTTGTATGGAGCTATTTAAATTATATAAAAAAACTATTTCTTTGATGTAGTGATTTTTCATCTCTTTTTTTTGTACTATTTTTCATCTTTTTGAATGATAATTATAATGCTTTGAAGAAACTAATTTCCAAGTTCCAAAACTAATATTACAGTATTCAGAGAATAAATTGAGGATAGAACATTTGAACAAGCCCACACAGACTTTCTTTCTTACAGAATGTGAAGTTTTCTTTTCTATAAGTAAAACTTATGATTTGTAATGTTACAACCCAATCATTTCTTGGTGACCAAAACCTGATTCAAAACATCAGAAGAACACTGATGTATACCAAAGCAATTGAATGAAGATCCTCAAGAATGCCCTTGGTACCATCTCTGACACTCACTCTATCTATGCCCACTAAAAGTTAAACGATTAGTGTCTTTCTAATATGACACTAACAATTTACACACCCACAAAAGATAAAGTATAGAACATTCAAACACGTAGTCAACCGTTTATGCATCTTGCAGCACCCACACCATTTGTACTACCCACTGATGAAATAAAAACTTATTCTTCTTCAGAACCCAGATTCTTCTCTCGTTTGATTCCCACAGCTATTATGGAACTCTTCGACAAAGACCAACTTATGTGGCTCCTTTTAGTGAGGCTAAAAGTGATCAATACTATAACCTAACCCTATTAAAAATTTCAATCTTTTCTTCTATAACATGTTTACTACTTGTTGCTTTTTCTTCACTTGATCAATACATGAATATGTCCAGACAAATTACGTACACAAAAATTGAATCCTATATAAATTCATACCAATTCTAACTAGATTTCATTGGTAGTTATAATTCTTATCAAACTATCTCATTTTCTTCAAAAAATTTCGTATGCATCCAAATTACTAATACAAATAAATAAAACTAAAAGATTAAATTTATTTCTTCAAAAATATTATTTTTGATGGGTATTTCAGTAAAAGAATTTTATTTAAGTGCATTATCTCATTATGAGACTTTGAAATAGTAGACATATATCTTGAAAACTGTTTTACAGCTAAGTCTATAACAATTTGAGGCCACTTTGAATGATTATTTGTAGTTTCAAAATTTTCAGTTCATTATTAAAGGGAGTTTTGCCAAGGAGCACTGTGGATTTGATGCGTCCCACTGGTTATCTAACAACTAAGATTCGTAATAATCTATTGGGATCATTGCCTAAGGATCTATCTAGTATAAACTGATAGGAATTAGCAACACTAGCCATCTAACAACTAGCACCTCCAATTATCAGGATTGAAAATGCAACACGCTCGAAGTAAATTCAGATTTTTAGCTCTCGCAAGAACTCAAGAAAATTCACTTAAGAATTTGAATCAAATCAATCAACTATATTAATAATGATGTTTGATACAAGTATTTATAGACTTGTAATCCTAAACCTAAACTTGTTGTAAAAGAAAACAACTCTTTAGGAATAAATAATGACATTCCTAATTAAACACAAATTCTAATTAGTAAAGAAAACATAAAGAAAATCCTAATTAGACAAAAATCGGCCATCAAGACATGGGCATGTCTGAAAGTACACGGGCATGTAGAAAGCTCCGAGAATTTTAACAAATTTGACAGACTCCAACACGGCTTGGAACACGGGCTGGACTTGATCATATAGTGGAATGTTTTGATGTATTTTCAAAAACCTAACAGCTACACGACTTGCTACATGGGCGTGTCGTTTAACTGTGTATCATACATATGATGCTTTGGAAATAAGCACGAGCGTGTCTTAGAACATAACCTTAGAACACAGGCTATTAGTATAAATATGCCCTAGGGCCATTTTGTATGTAAACATTGTATATTAATCCCTTTTGTAATAAAATATTCTTTTAGATAAAGTGTTTGTTTATTTGAATATTTACCTTTAGTATTATGTTAAAAGAGTTTATTATCAAGAGTTGATAATATGAGTGACAAACTCATTTAATACATTTACTATAAATGTTCATAGTTGGTGGATTAATATAAAGGTAGTGTTAATCTCTAGACTATCACCTCTGTCTATTTCCCTTGATCGGTATATGATACTAATAGTAAGAGGTAGTGAGTCTCATGCTACTTGATGTGAGTTAACAAAATAGACATGTGGATACTCATGTGATGAGTGGATCGAACAGTGACACAAGATTTGTGATTGGTTGGGAATTCACTTTAGTCAACAATCACAATCTTGGACATAATTATGCATATGGTCCTTTGACCTGAAGCAACACGGTCATCCATATATAGTTGGTTAGAGTTTGTTACCGCTTACATACCTCTGCTAGCCATGTATGGGTATATGGCATGTGGTGGCTCTAGTTGGCTATATATAAGGATGAGTGATTGGCCAAGATGGAATTCATTACCTGGAGTGAACCGGGATAAGATCCTATGCTATCTAAGTTATTCTTGATGAATAAGTACCTGGCCAGGTCAAACTCGACTTACCCAAAAAGATTTTTGGTGCTAGAAAAGAGTTTCTAGTAGTAGTCGTATTTTATCAAGAATTGAACTTAAGATGAGGTCATATGATAGAGACAATTAGAGTTTGACTAAACCTTGACTCTAGCCAATATCGGGATCTTATAATAAAGGGACATTTAGTGCACGGTAATTGTGTTCTTTGGTTCTTGTGAATCTACATATAGCATTCATTTCTAATTGGGTAGTCATGATATCTATGCTGGGGGTCACTCACGACTTATAGAAACTGAATGTAATACATTGGGATTTTCACATTCAGTATGGAAAAGTGTTTCCATCATATTAAGTGTTAATATTATTTCCCATTACCATTTAGACTTGAACTTAGTAAGTCACACACATAAGGGTTGCACTTGTGATGATTAACATTAATTTGATTATTAATTAAAGAGTTTAATTAATTAATTAAATTAATTGAATTAGATTTGCGCATATGCGGGGATCTAGCATATCCCAAAATCCAAATTCAAAGATTAGAACTTTATTGAATTTAAGTGAATATTAATTTTGGCTTAATTTAATATGAGATATTAAGTTAAAGATTAAATTAATATTAGCCTTCCAAATATATATGGACATAGGCCATGAGATGGACTATGTGTGTTATAGATGATGGACTTGGTCTATGTGATGGACCATAGGCATTGGACTTAGTCTAAAGAGTTTGAACTAGTCCGCTTGTTATTTATATAGATTGGGTTTTGATTAAAGAGTTTAATCTAGCCCATTAATTGTTGGGATTTGATTGGGCCATCTCTAAGTGTAAAAAAGCCCATATCCTAAGCCCAAGCCCATTAAATATTAATGTAATTAGAATAGGGATAGGGATATCCATGCAACCAAACAAGCCAATTCAAAGGTGGGTGGCTTCTTTTGTCAAAGTGTTAGAATTCCAAGTCCTCCATTGACTTGGAATAAAGACTTGGAATGAGGACTAGTAATAGTTGCTAGACTTGACAAAGGAGACACCAAGGACTTATTTAATTAACAAGAAAAGTTGAAGACAACACTCTTGGTGTGCTGAAAATCCATGAGAGAAAAGAAAGCTTGGTTACTCTAACCAAACAAAAGGAAAAAGAAAAAGAGAGTCTTCCTTCTTCCTTAGTTCAAAAAGAGTGAGCCAAAAACTATCACAAGAGTTGTGATATCTCTTTCAAACCATCATCCTTTGGGAGGATAGTTTAAGTTCCATACATTCTAGATCAAACAAGCTTTCACAAGCTCTTGGGTCTTTTAAGAGAGGCTTGTGTGGAAAGCTTGATACATCTTGAAGATCATCATTGAAGCAATACGTTTGTCTCAAGCTAGAGGTTTCACGTTTGGGAAACTCAGAGCTAGTAGATACAACAATCAAAGCTTTTCGAGCGTTCTACTCACTAAGGAGTATTATAAGTGTTACTTAACTCTTAGTTAATAGGGCTTGTAATATGATTACATGGATTTTTTGATTGTTAACAAAATATTGTCCATGATGCATGATGAGTTATATAAAGTGCATGTGATTTGGTTCTTAGGGCATGAATCGATTCAAACTTGGTGCAAATGTTGCATGCAACTAAAATTTTTAAAATTCTGCATACTTGGTTACTTTAACCCTCTCTTCCCTTTAATTAGTATCAGAGCAACTTATCACATGATTTACATGCTAAAAATGTTGATAATTGCAAGTGTTGTGATTATACATAATGATATTTGCAAGAGTTGTGAATATCGTAATTATGCATGTTAATGGTTGCAAGAGTTGTGACCATTTTGTTCTTTGGTGTGTTGTTTTGTATGCTAAAATATGGATATTTACAAGTGTTATAAATTTGGCTAAATGTACATTATGTTAGTTATAAGTATTGTGGATAATTGTTGCATATTTGGTTCACCAAAATATGATTTTTGAGCCATATTTCAGCCTAGGCAGTGATGCTCACGAGCCAGAGCATGACGCTCATGACCGTGAGCGTAGCTAGTGAGTGTCGGTACCTTCAAATCTTCAAGTATCTTAAAGACATAATAGAACTTGAGTTCATAAACCACATTAGCTTAAATGCTTATTGGACAATATTTTAAACATGTTTTGCTTGAATTAATCATTCTAATAACATGCAAATTTTGTATTTAATTGAGTGATTACATGACTTGCTAATTCATATAATATGCAATAGTTGCATTTTAAGTGAAAATATGCTTGTCATTTATGCAAGGTTGATCATGGACTTAGTTTACATCTTGAATTTGTAATAATGATTAAGTTTATTATTATAATTATATAATTAAATATTAGTTACATAGATTAAGATGTATATTTATTTGCCTTGGTATGCTAAGGATGGAATGTAACTATAAAGAGTTCATTAGTGGCCCATTCTACCTTGAAGGCTTGAAGGCAAAGCCCATGGAGATGGAGATTAAGGAGGCTCATGGCATGAAGGCCTTTCATGGGCTAGGCCCATGTGTAATAGTTCTAAGAGTTAAAATTTAATTAGGAAAGGCCCATGATCACTCCTTATTTGTGCATCCATTATGCATGTGCCATGTATATATGAGATATGTATGTTGATGCATGCTATATATGTATGTGATATGTATATAGATGGATGTATGTTAGCTTGCAATGTATGTATGAGATATGTATATTGTAAAAATGGCTAATGTGCAAAGTGAGACCTTAATAATAAAGACAAAAAAATCTTCCAATCAAATTTAGGTCTAGGCTCTCCATTGGAACAATAACATGCATGGTTTTGGGCTTGTGTGCATCAGCTATGGATATATAGGGGTGTGCACAAGGCCCAAAAGATTCATGTAGTGTTATTGTAAAGCATGAGATGTTGTGGGTGTATGGATACACTATGGGCCAAGAATGGAAAATAGGCGTACCTGAGGTTTATAGTGTTCAAATCCATATACTTCACTAATCCAATGGTATGGACCTAACTAATGCCAAAGGCCAAGAATGGCAATGCGTACCTGAGGCCCGTAACATTAGGAGTCGGATTAATGGAACCTCACATGAGATGTGATGGACAAGAGTTGTCCACTTAATGAGAACTATTATTCTAAGAATGGCAATGTGTACCTGAGGGATAATGAGTGGCCCATTAAGAACTCCATTACCCATTAGAAATCCACCTAATAAGGGATTTCTGTTTCCTACTTGGAAGTGTAGGATTCATCAAATTAGTGGGAGACCATTATGATTAAAGACCAAATATAATGGTAATTAAAATGACATACAAATATAATGGTAATTAAAATGACATACAACTAATTAATTTTATTACCTTTTGTAGACCAATTGCTAACATGAGACCCTCAAACCCACTCTCAATCATACTCGATAATAATAGGCTCACGGGCCCTAATTTTATAGATTAGCTAAGGAACCTAAAAGTTATTTTAGCTTCTGAAAAAATACTCTATATGATAGAGCAAAGCCTACCCCGATCCCTTCCTGAAAATGCTTCACAAGAAGAGCACGAAACTCTATCTAAAAGGAAGGATGATGATATACAAGCACATTGCATAATGTGGGCTTCCATAACCACCGAGTTACATCGGCAACATGAGAAGTTCACGAGTGCAAATGAAATCCTACTACACCTCCAAGAGTTGTTTGGTAAGCATAGTAGGAGCGCTAGGTATGAGATATCTAAGCAAGTAATCTGTGCTAAAATGAAAGAGGGAGAGGACATGGGAGCCCATGTGAACTCCATGATCCGATCAATGAAGGAGCTAGAGAGTCTAGACTTCATAATGGACTTCCACCTCCAAGTGGATATGATCCTTCAGTCCCTTTCCAAATCATTCGGGCAAACTATCACCAACTTCCATATGAACAAAATAGAGTGTACCCTTGCGGAGCTAATGAACATGCTCGTGACGGCCCAAAAGGCCATCTAAGGGAACAAAGGGAAGGAGGTTGCACTTATTGGCTCTTCTAGTAAGACTAAGAAGAAGGGCAATAAGAAGAAAAAGGGTAAGACAAGTGTTAAGCCCATGGGTGGGATAGCCAAGAATAAGGGCAAGGCCACCGTAAGGGAAGACAAAGGCAAAGAAAAGTGTTTCCACTACCAAGGTGAAGGGCATTGGAACAGAAACTGTCCAAAGTACCTTGAGTCCCTCAAGACTAAGGGAAAAGGCAAGGATGGAGAAGGTAAGACTTTCTATAGTTTATTTACTTCTAAATGTTCTAAGAGCTCATCTAATGCTTGGGTATTGGATACCGGTGCTAGTTCTCACATTTGTTCATCTATGCAGTATCTAGCAAATGAGAGAAGGTTGAGGCCTAATGAAGTGACCTTAAAGCTTAGGAATGGAGCAAGTATTGCAGCCAAGGCTATAGGATCCACTTCTATTGATTTACTTAATCATATTTTGTTATTAGATGATGTATTGTATGTACCCAATGCTTTCAAAAACATTATCTCTATCTTTAGTTTGACTAGTAGGGGTTATGAATTCCTTTTTGGAAGAGATATATGTAAAATTTATTTTGGAAATAAATTAATTGGAATGGGTTATGTGATATATGGTTTATATTATGTTGATAATATATCTAATAACATTGAGCCTCAATCTAATGTGAATGCAATGTTAATTAAAAATGCCACTAACTCCAAGCATATTTGGCACTTAAGATTATGTCATATTGCAGAGGATAGGATAACAAAGTTAGAAAAGATAGGAATCTTGAGCGATCTTGCATCCGTATCTAATCCAACTTGTGAGGCTTGTCTTCAAGGCAAGATGACAAGGTCACCATTTGTTAGACAAATGATAAGAGCTAATGAAGTATTGGATGTCATACATAGTGATGTATATGGGCCATTTAAGGAAATGGCTAGAGGTTGTGTTCTATTACTTTATTACCTTTATAGATGATCTATCAAGGTATGGGCACTTGTTTCTTATGAAGAACAAGAGTAAATCCTTTGAAAAGTTCAAGGAGTTCAAGGCCAAAGTAGAGAATCAATCCAGGAAAAGTATTAAAACTCTTCAATCCGATCGAGGTGGTGAATACTTAAGTACTGAGTTTATTGAGTTCCTTAAGGAACATTGCATTGTATCACATCTCATGCCACCTGGAACGCCATAGTTAAATGGTGTGTCCGAGAGGCATAACAATACCTTATTAGATATAGCACGATCAATGATGAGCTATACGGATCTTCCTATATCACTTTGGGGTTTCACACTCCAAACGGCCTCCTATATCCTTAATCGTGTTCCATCCAAGTCCATCACTTCCACACCATATGAGATATAGCATGGTGAGGCATCAAGTTTTAAATATATTAAGATTTGGGGGTGCCCGACTTTTATCAAAAAGCTGAAATTAGACAAATTGGATGTAAAATTGATTAAAGGAAGGTTTGTTGGATATCCTAAAGATAGTTTAGGATATTGCTTTTATCTTCCTGCTGAATAAGTTGTTGTTATAAGCAGAGATGCCATATATCTTAAGAAAGAGTTTCTTGAGGAAGGTGGCAAAGGAAGGAAGATAATGTTAGATGAAGAGTTATCTAAGAAAGCCCAACAAATTGATCACATGAATATTGATCAACCCGAAGAGCCTATTCCAATTGAGAATGTCATCACACCAACTCCTAGGAGATCTAGTAGGGTATCTCATCCTCCGGAGAGATATGGTTTTCTCCATGATATGCAAGAGTTACATATACATGAAGAAAGCATTCATAATGATGATCCTACTACATATGAAGATGCTTTATATGATAAAGATTCTTCAAAATGGCCTAAAGCAATGATAACTGAAATGGATTCCATGTATGCTAACCAAGTCTGGACACTTATTGATCCACCTGAAGGTATCATACCTATTGGGTGTAAATGGATCTTCAAGAGAAAGATTGGGGCAGACAGGAAGGTGGAAACCTATAAAGCTAGGCTAGTAGCGAAAGGATTTCGCCAAAGGCAAGTGGTTGACTATGAGGAGACCTTCTCACTGGTAGCCATGCTTAAATCCATTTGAATTCTTCTTACTATAGCCACACACTATAATTATGAGGTTTGGCAGTTAGATGTCAAGACTGCCTTTCTTAACGGTTATGTTGAGGAAGAGATTTTCATGGAGCAACCCAAGGGTTTTGAATCTGAGGAAAGCTCAAAGTGTGCAAGCTTAATAGATTAATCTATGGTCTAAAGCAAGCTTTAAGGAGTTGGAATCATTATTTTGATGAGGCTATCTGTTCTTATGGTTTCATTAAGAATGTGGATGAGCCATGTGTTTATAAGAAGGTTAGTGGGAGCCAACTCACTTTCCTGATCTTGTATATTGATGACATACTTCTTATTGGCAATGATATCGGTATGATGACTTTTGTGAAAGTATGGTTATCTAAGACCTTCTTGATGAAAGACTTTGGAGAAGCTACTTATATTCTCGGGATTCGAGTCTATAGAGATAGATCGAAGAGAATAATAGGTTTATCTCAAAGTCTTTACTTGGAAAAGGTGTTGAAGAGATTCAACATGCTTGATTCCAAGAGGGGATTATTACCATTTAGGCATGGTATCCACCTTTCTAAGACGATGTCTCCCAAAACATCTGAGAAAATAGCAGAAATGGCCAAGGTTCCTTATGCTTCGGCTATAGAAAGCCTAATGTATGCTATATTGTATACTAGGCCAAACATTGCCTATACTGTTAGTATGACTAGCAGGTTTCAATCCAACCAAGGCTTGGAGTATTAGGTGGCGGTTAAGGCTATCCTTAAGTACTTGAGAAGAACTAAGGATTTAGTCTTAACTTATAGAGGAGGTGACTCACAGCTTACGGGTTTCACAGATTTTGACTTCTAATCAGATGTTGATGATAGAAAGTCTATCTCTAGGTTTGTCTTCATCTGTAATGGAGGTACAGTGAGCTAGAAGAGTTCCAAGCAAAGTATCATTGATGATTCCACTACAGAAGCTGAGTATGTAGCCGTATAAGATGCTACTAAGGAAGCTGTTTAGATTTAGAAGTTCGTCTGTGAACTAGGTGTTGTTCCTTCCATTGAGTCAGTAGTTCCTCTCTTCTGCGATAACAATAGAGCCATTGCTTTAGCAAAGGAACTGAGGTCTCACCAGAAATCCAAACACATCGAAAGGTGCTTCCATATTATCAGGGAACTTATTGGAAAGGGCGATGTGCTCGTGCAAAAGGTAGCTTCAGCCGATAATGTGGCTGATCCACTCATTAAGGCGCTTACCCAGCTACAGTTAGACCATAATCTTGAAAAGATGGGTCTTAGATATTATAGCGAATGGCACTAGCGAAAGTGGGAGATTATTAGTATAAATGTGCCCCAGGGCCATTTTGTATGTAAACATTGTATATTAATCCCTTTGGCAATAAAATATTCTTTTAGATAAAGTGTTTGTTTATTTGAATATTTACTTTTAGTATTATGTTAAATGAGTTTGTTATCAAGAGTTGATAATATGAGTGACAAACTCATTTAATACATATACTATAAATGTTCATAGTTGGTGGATTAATATAAAGGTAGTATTAATCCTTAGACTATCACCTCTGTCTATTTTCCTTGATCGGTTTATGATATTGATAGTAGGAGGTAGTGAGTCTCATGCTACTTGATGTGAGTTAACAAAATAGACATGTGGATACTCATATGATGAGTGGATCGAACAGTGACACAAGATTTATGATTGCTTGGGAATTTACTTTAGTCAACAATCACAATCTTGGACATAATTATACATATGGTCCTTTGACTTGAGGCTCTATGGTCATCCACATATGGTTGGTTAGAGTTTGTTACCACTTACATACCTATGCTAGCCATATATAGGTATATGGCATGTGGTAGCTCTAATTGGTTATATGTAGGGATGAGTGATCGGCCAAAATGGAATTCATTACCTAGAGTGAACCGGGATAAGATCTTATGCTATCTAAGTTATTCTTAATGAATAAGTACCTGGTCAGGTCAAACTCGACTTACCCAGAAAGAGTTTCGGTGCTAGAAAAGAGTTTCTAGTAGTAGCTGTATTTTATCAAAAATTGAACTTAAGATGAGGTCATATGATAAAGGCAATTAGAGTTTGACTAAACCATAACTCTAACCAATATTGGGATCTTGTAATGAAGGGACATTTAGTGCACGGTAATTGTGTTCTTTGGTTCTTGTGAATCTACATATAGCATTCATTTCTAATTAGGTTGTCGTGATATCTATACTGGGGGTCACTCACGACTGATGGGAATTGAATGTAATATATTGGGATTTTCACATTCAGTATGGAAAGGTGTTTCCATGATATTAAGTGATAATATCATTTCCCTTTGCCATTTAGACTTGAACCTAGTAAGTCACACACATAAGGGTTGCACTTGGGATGATTAACATTAATTTGATTATTAATTAAAGAGTTTAATTAATTAATTAAATTAATTGA
>CATIWO010450916.1:0-17579 GCA_949673435.1 Macaranga tanarius
TAACTCCCAACTTCCTTAACAATTTAGCCCCTCTCTACCCAAAATGCATATGCCCCATATATATACAACTCATATTTCTACCCCACATGACAAGAAAATAACATACATGAACAGTGCTCCTAAAATTACGGGTGTTACAGTATTCAAGACCGTGTAGCCATTACATGATTTGTCACTGAAGTGCTAATGGTAAAATATCACATGTTATCTAATTGTAAAATATATATATATATATATATATATATATAGGCCCCTCATGCTAAAAGCGCTAAACTACATAGTATTTTTTTATATTTTTCCTAATAAATTCGATTATTTTTAAAAAAATTATTGAAACAATTTAATAAAAAATAGAAAAAATTTAGGAATTTATATAGATTCCTAAAGTTTATTATTAAAAATCTTAAATTATATTTTTTTGGTAAATTCAAAACTCATGCAACTTTAACTAATTTAGCTTGATTTGGCTAGAGCTTCTAGCAATTAATTTAGCACAATAACGATATTATAGTTAAAATTTAAAATAGCATTAAGTCAAAGCAATCAATTTTAGCTTATAAAAAAATATAATTATAATTATGATTTTTCTTTTTTATAATACTATTAAATTTATATCTTATATAAATTATAATTTATTTTTAAAATAAAAAATATATATTTTTAATAAGATATAAATTTAATAGTATGTATAAAAAAGAAAAAGCACAATTATAATTTTTATTTTATATTTTTAATTTTTTAATTAACCAAAAAAATATTATCAAGGAAACCTATTAGATCCTTAATTTAAGGGAAAAAACTAAAAGAATTAATTAATTTTGTTAAAAAATTAATAAAAAAATAAATTCTTAAATTTTTTAAAATAGAAAAATTTAGGAATTTATAGATTCCTGAAATTTATCATTAAGAACCTTAAATCGTATTTTTTTTTTAAATTTAAAACTCATGGAACTTTAATTAATTTAATTCGATTTAACTAGAACTCCTAACAATTAATTTAGCCAAATGACTACATTTTAGTTTGAATTTAATATTTCATTAAGTCAAAACAATTCATTCTAGCTTAGTAAATAAATTATATTTTTAATAATTTATAAATTTAATAGTATGTACAAAAAAGAAAAGGCATAATTTTTATTTTTATTTTTAATTTTTAATTAACAAAAAAATTATTATTAATTTGTCAGTAGAAAAAAGTACAAAAAAATATTTTGTAGTTTCTTTTTTTTTTTGCACTTAGATAATCTGTGTTATATTACCGTTAAACCTTCAGTAACAAGTTAGTAACGCCTTTAAGTAATCTTACGTGGCAGATGATGTAGTATGAATGTCTGTCATGTTCATGCCATGCCATGTTATCTGACACGTAGAATTACTTAATGGCGTTAGATGATTTGTCGCTGAAGTTAAGGTGAATGCTCATGAGCTCCACTAATAAATCCGAATTTGAGCTTTGCACCTAAAGCTATCTTGATTGATTTATTCCAGCTGAGATAGTTTGCACCTATCAATGGCGATGTTATTAGGGTCATCTCTGGATGATCTGAGCTTTGAAGATACAAGGGATCTTCATTGTACTGAGTCACTGAATTTTCTGTTGTTTCTGTGGGGGCATTAGCGCCTTCATCTGCCATATTTTGTTGATTGATTGAAAAAAAAAAAAAAAAAAAAAAATTTCTTCTCGAATTGCTCTAATACCATGAACAAAGACAAATTGTATATTAAAATCTTTAAAACTTTAAAATTTTAATAAATTTTCCTTACCAACCCCAATGTCATCGATATCATATGCTCTATTGAAATAGATTTTGCAGAAAATCAGCTATATCCGATCTTAGTTTGCCTTTCACCACTAGCCACAAGTCATCCCTGTATTTTATCACATACATGGGTTCGGTCCTCCAAAGCCTGTTAGAGCTCTTTTCAACATGCTCATGGCTAGATCGATTAGTTTCGGGTCAAATAGGAAGAACTATAAGATTCCACCTCTAAAAAGTGCCTACACCTAATGGCTTAAGCCGCTATCCCTATTTCCTTGCTGACCCATCATGCAAAAGACGCTTTATTAATAGAATAAAATTATGTACACTTATTAAAAATTTTTAAAATTTTAAAATTATTAATATTTTCTATAGATTTAAAAATTTTTAAAAATTTAATAAGTGTATAGAAAATTTTTATTTATTTTTTTGAATACATATCACTTGATTGTAAAATTTTTAAATGTTTTGAAAATTTTTAGGTTTATAAAAAATATTTGAACTTTTCTTTAAATTTTGTAAAAATATTGTAAAATTTTTAAATTTAATAATTTTTAAAAAATTTAGAAACATCGTATATATATGTCTTGAAAGTAATTTCATCAATTTTTATTGTTATTGGAACTATTTTTTATTAATTAGTGTTAAAGTTAAATTTTTATTTGATTTTTAGGACTTAATTGTAACAATTTTTAAAGATGGGTTAAATATTTTAAAGAATGGTCCAATATGACCGTATTTTATAAGATTAAGGTCCAAATTGGAAAAAAAAATACATTAAGACCCAATGTAAATTTTGGGTATAAGTTTAAGGTCATATTTGCACCATGTCTCTAAACATTTCTAGAAAGGTCTTCTTTTGACTATTCCACACTCCACACAAGCAAGGCCGTTGGAATTTGGAAAATATATAGATGGGATCCATTGAAAGCAAATATAAGAAAGTTTATTTTTGGGGGTTGATTTGAAGAATCCTTTATTTCTCGTCCACTGAGAGGGGTGCGTACTGTGCTTTGTACGCTTACACTCATGTGGATGCAATGGTGGACACAATATTTCAAGGTAGGGAGACAAAATTTTAATATTTTTTTCAAATAAAAAATTATATATATATATATATTAAACTTATTTCACGAGAAATGATGCGGAGAGAGGAGACAATAATGGGGGAGGCGCAATTTTAAGGGGATGTAATAGATTTTGATTGGTGTGGGAGGACAATTGGCCCTACTTGGTTCCACCACTGTGTGAATGGTGACATAGCTCCATGTTGAGGACTTGTATGCTTCGTCCTTTTAATTTAGGTAATCTTCTAGCACTAGTTGAGCTCACTTTCCCTTTCCTTTGATTAATGGGTCCTCGAAACTAAGGGTGTAAATGAACAGAGCCACTCGCAAGCAGCTTAGAGCTCGGCTCATTAAAAGCTCGTTCGAGCTCGTACAATAAACGAGTCAACCTCAAACTATACAAAGTTCGGCTCCTAAAAGCTCGTAAACAAGCTCGAATAAGGGCTCGCGAACCGGCTCATAATTTTAATGTATTAATAATTTAATTTTAGATATACAATATATAAATTTTTTCATTTAAATATTTTAAAAATATATTATTACAAAAAATCATAATTTTATAATAAATTATTTAGTAAATAATTTATTTTAAATTATTTTAACGAATAATTTAAATTTATACATTGTATTTTTAGAAATTTTTTTAGCTTGTTTAGGCTCGTTTAAGCTCGTGAACAGCTCACGAACACTTAGATGCCTAATGAGCTCGGCTCATTTATAAATGAACTAAGCCTGAGCTAGCCAAAGCTCAGCTCGGCTCGGCTCGTATACACCCCTAATCATAGGCCTTCAAATGCTACAGGATCTTAGTGTAAAAAAAGTTCTGGTAATTGGTGACTCTCAGCTTATTTTTAAACAGTTGATGGGAGAATATAAATGTACTAGTATTTCTTTAGCTCCTTATTTTACATCAGCTATTCAACTAGTTGAATGTTTTGATAATATGTCTTTTATGCATGTGCTTAAAGGAATTAAATTGGGAGGTTGATGAATTGTCTCAGGTTGCCTCTAGCCTGAAGTTGTCTGACGACTTTACTCATAAGTTTGTTTTTGTATAGAAAAGAAACCATGCATCTATCCTAAGAAGAGGAATTCAGGTGGAAACCCTCAATGTTAATATGAAGTTGGCATGAGATTGGCGCACAAACATCCAAAATTACCTTGAAAATTCAGCAAAAAAGTACCTTTTAAAGTTAAGGCTCAGACTATAAATTATGTCTTGCTGAAAATTTATTTATTCAGAAGAACTTTTGATGGATTACTGCTTAGATGTGTGGTTTTTCCAGAAGCAATGGAGGTTTTAAAATAAGTGCTTCAGGGTATTTATAGAGCTTATCAAACAGGAAGAAAGATGAGATGCTTAATTCGTAGGCATGGCTACTACTAGCTAACTATGCTTGAAGATTGAATCCACTATGCTAAAGACTACCAGCAGTGTCAAAAATATGGAAGCATACAAAGAGTGCCTGCAGATGATCTGTAACTAGTGGTTAAACCTTGGCCATTCAGAGGATGGGGAATTGACTTAATTAGTAAAGTTTATTCAGCTTCATCCAAAGGCCATAGTTTCATCATTATTGCCACTGATTATTTTACTAAGTGGGTAGAGGCTATTCCTATGAAGAAATTTGAATGGAGGAATGTAATTTCTTTCATTAAGGAACACATTATCTATAGATTTGGTATTCTCCAGACCATTACTACTAACCAAGGTACTATATTCACCGGAGAAGAAATGAGAGAGTTTGTGGATGATTATAACATCAAACTTTTAAATTTAACTCCTTACTATGCTCAGACTAATGGTCAAGCGGAAGCTTCAAATAAAATTCTTATTGGAATCCTAGAAAAGATGCTGGAGGATAATCCAAGGGATTGGCCAAGAATCCTATCTGACACCTTATGGGTATACAGGACTTCTAAGAGAGAAACAACTGGCATAAGTCCTTTTGCTCTCACATATGGGCATGATGCTATTTTACCCATGGAAGTATCTGTTCCATCTTTAAGAGTGGCTAGACAGAATAACCTAACTCCTGAACAATTCTCAAAGGCCATGTTGATGGAACTCAAAAGTGTGGATGAAGAAAGGCTTACGGCTTTGATCAATATGCTAGCACAAAAAACAAATATTTTCAGACTTTATAATAAAAGTATCAGGAAGAAGAAGTTTGAAGTTGGAGAGTTGGTGTGGAAAGTCATTCTACCACCTAGAACCAAAGATAGGGAACCAGGAAAGTGGTCTCCAAATTGGGAAAGGCTGTTTAAAATACATCAGGTTCTAGAAGGAAATGCTTATTGGTTGGAGAGTTTGGATGGAGAGCCACATAAGAGGTTCATTAATGAAAAATACTTAAAAAAGTATTTCCCTACCTAGGGGAAAATAAGAAGAAATTAAAATAAATGTGTTTTTGGCCAAAGGCCAATAATACCCACTATTCATTTAGTGGTGTTTTCTTTTTGTCAGTTTATTGTTTTGTAAGTTGGCTTTATTTGCCACTTATAAATAAAAAAAATATGAGCTTTTGCTTGAAGTTTTATTAATTTTGGTGTGTTTTCTTTGATTTTTTACCAAATTTCGATAGCATTTCGGCTAAAAATTGGATAGTTAAAGAGTGCAAATGAATGGCTGTAAGTGTAATATATGTTGTGGATAGTGACAACCTACAAAAAATGCCCAGACAGTGCTGAACAAAGTGTAAATATGCCCTGTCATAATCATGCTATAGTCATCAACCATAAAAGGATAGTAATCACTAGTGCATGTCCAAAAAGCATCAAAGTATACAACACTAGTCATAAGGCATCATAAATATCAGTATCGATATCCATAGACAGAGGGAAATAGGTCACAGGGAATCAAAGTCAAAGCCTCGTAGGTCCTCCCAGATAGCTAGGCATTTATACTTGGTAATCATAGCCATTTCCTCCTGACTAACCCACTCCTTTGCTGCATCCTTCTTGTCTTCTAAAGAGGTCTTGATGGATTGAGCTCTCTGGATCACATCTCAGCTCTCTGTTTTTCTGAAAAAGATCATCTCTCTGGGTCATCAAAGCCGCCAACTTAGCCTCTTGCTCCTCAATCTATTGAGTAACCTGAAGAAATGCCATTTTGCCTGCTGCTTCTTCTTCTTTAATTTCCTTCAATTTAAGTTGCTTGGCTGAGAATAAGTTCTTCTCCTGATGGAATAGCCTGAAATGACTGGAGGCTACGAGATGAGCTGTACTAGACTCGTCTAAATGGGAGAAGTTCCATATGATCTCATTCTTTTGTGAGGTGATAGCAGCTGACTTATAATATTGTTCCAGGATGGTGAGAGATGAAAGGACTGTGGATCTCTAAGTCTTTTGGAGGGTGCCATCTCCAAGCTAAGGATGGTCTTCAATGCATCTTTGGCCTTGCTAATAAAAGACTCATCAGAATAAGGAGTGGAGCTAGAAGGAGCCTTAAAGGGAGTCTCTAAGAAGCTAAAATCCACAGCAATGTCATCAATGGATGACCAAGTATTAGCTACCTGCATAATAAAAGTTAAGTGTGAGCTAAGTAAATTGAGTGAACATAGGATTTGACTATAAAGGTTTTACCTCAGGAGTGGTGAAAGGAAATATAACTGGAGCAGTAGAAGAAGGAGAGGATCCTAAAGGTAATAGCTTAGACCCAAGGGGTAATGCAGTTGGGCCTAGAGGTAAAATGTCAATTTTTGGAGGAAGGGAAGGCTTTAAAGATACTAGATTGGAAGCATCTAGAGAAAGAGAAGGTGTGGGAGAAGAGTTACCCTTGCTATCCTCAACTGAGAACAAGCAAACAAAATGCCAGACATTTAAATCAAGTAGAATGAAAAGTTTAGAGTAAACATGTTTAAACTTGATATCTCTTCCTCAGAGCTAGAGCTCCTATCATCCTTTATTTTCACCACAATTTTGCCTTTATCTTTGCTTTTTGACCTGCTAAGCATGGTGGTGAGGTACTGGTACTTACGAGTAGGTCATGGAGGAGGTGTGATTGCTTTCTTTTTTGGCTTGGGGGTAGACTTTATAGTGTCCTTCCTCTTATGTGTAGGAGCTATAGAGGCTAGGTTAATCAAGACACCTATAAAGAAATCCTAAGATTTTTAGCATGCAAGGAGGAGATAAAGGCGAAAAAGTTAAAATTCATAAAAGTATATTTACCAGAACATAGAACATGAACTAACTCCTTAATCCTCATCCACCACCAAAGACTGTAGGCAGATATATGCTCTAAATCGGTAGGAGATATATGGGAGTGAAAATGTCTCAAAGTCTCCTTAATCTTAGTCACATTTACCTTGGTGCAGGACTTCGGATCGGCCACAAAGGAGGAAAAAGGGATAGGATCTGAAGCAGGAGGAATGGAAGGCTTCAGTCTAAATTGATGGCTCATAAAAAATGGTATATATCATTCAAAAGATAGGGGGTACCATCAATAGATCCCTTCTTCCCAAAGGCAAATCTACCTCCTATCACGAATAATCTCGGAGTGGTCACCTTATAAAAGATCCGAGTCTCGATGACATTGGTAATAAAAGAAGGAAAGAGATCAAACTATCGTGGTATGCCATTGAATGAAGCATATAAGTAAGAAGGTTACTCCTTGGGCTTCAAAGAAAGTAAATGTCCAAATACTTCCCCATGGCTTCTAGAATAAACTCTCGTGATCAAATTGCATCCTAAATCAAGTGAACGAGCTAAAACATGAGCTGTAGAGTTATTATGAAGAACAGGGAAGTAGGCAAATAACTAAATCTGCAGAAGCCATACACCTCTATTGATATACCTAAAAGGGTCTTTCAAACACTTGCCCATGTTGGAGTAGAAGTTCCCAAGAAGAATAGAGCCTAAGGTATAGTGTCTGCCCTCAGCTAAAGCATAAGCAAGTGGCTAATACTATAAAGTCAGCTTGGCAGAAGCTGGGCAAATACTTGCATAGAAGCACCCAAAGGAAGTCGACATGTTCCTCAAAGGTGGGCTCGACATCCCTCTCAATATTGATCAGATTGCTATAACTGTCGTAGTGCATAGTGTAAGTGGGTGGATCCTTTACCAAGCAAACGATGTCATCCCCCAATATAGGTAAACCAATAAGAATGAAGACATCCAGAAGTGTCACTGTCATGAGCCCATACAGAAATACAAAATAGTTGGAGGATGGTGACCAAAAGAGGAGAGCAGCACTAATAAAAGAGGTTTGGAACTCATTTTTCTCCCTAGAGATCTAAATCAGCTGAAGAATACTAAGTCACATCCACAGTTTTTGGAAAGTAGGGGCTAGTCTATCAATCCAATGGCCCCAAGCATCCAAAGGCCTGATCGAACGAATGAAGGAGGTAGGATCAATTAGGCACTTTTGCCTATACAATATATCTGAAGAAGGGCTCAGATATGGAAGACTACGACCATCTGTAGGAATTGTAGAGAAAGCTCTAGGAGTGAGAGTCAAAGAAGTTCTCTCAAAATGACTGTAACGAAAAGAGTTGTAAGGGATGGAAATATAAATCAGATTTAAGTTGAAAAAGGCTAAGGAAGAAGTAGCTAGGTGGATTAAAAGATAAATAGGGTACCTAATTTGGAGATGAGGTGGAGTATCATCCAGAAAGAAATCCTTCACCAATAAAAGTTCTACTTCCTGAAAGGACAAAGGAAAAGTAATTAGAGAGGTTACTACAGAACAGAAAATAATTTGTGCAAACATAGATAAATACCTCCAAATCATCAAGCTCCTCTGTGGTGAACTGGTCCAAAGATGGGGTATATTGTATCTGTGCATATTTCAAAAGCTAAAATTAGCAATGTTGAAGGAAAGCTAAGAGTTCAGAACATAAAGAAAAGATGTCAACTAGTTGATGAATAAGCTCTAAAGTAGGAAGTGGTAAAGAAGAACTAGCAACTTCACCAGCCATTTTTCCTGAAAATAGAAAAGAAATTGTGAGGTAATTACTTGTGACACCCTCAATCAAAGCCATACACGTGGCTATAATAAATTATACATACGTGGCATAAGAATTTTTTTTCGCAAGTAATATATGAAAATGCATATACTCTTATGCACATACATTATCTATTATTCCAATATCGTCTTCATCACTCATAGCTACAATATACACATAATATCATTACTTAATGCAATATATCATATGAGGATGAGGATGAAGTATAATACACCAAGCTCGCCTCTAGCCCACCTGAGGTTACCAACAAATATAATTCCGAGCTCTATCTAACTATGCTCTGAAATATATAAATGCAAAGAAATGAGTTTAATACTCAGTAAGTAGCTATAAATACAATAATACATATATACCCATTACATAATAAAAAGATTTAATGAGGTATAATAATTGTATACATAAGACACATTCTATTGATCATAATATAGTCTTTCAAACCTTTACCATGGCTATAAATAATCACCATATAGTTCCATTACCATTGGCACTACATCGAGTGCAAACAGGAGTTCAAATGAAGAAGGAATAAGTGAGCAATAAAATGTCAAGCTCAATTAGAGAATTTTAAAAATAGATTCTACCCAATCTTAAAATATAAAACTTGTAGAGGACCCTTTAAAGTTTCAGTAGCATCAAACCATGCCTCATTTGGGGCTCTGTAGCATAAGTTATGGTCAAAATACTATAATTCTACAAGTAGTCTACGCACGGCCGTGCAAGAAATGTACACGGCCATGCCTGAGGCTTGATTTCTCACCTCTGGGTCTGCACAGCCATGCAACATTGGCACGTGGCCGTGCCTGAGAGTCTGCATTTCTTTCTGGTGGCACATGGCCTACGGACCATGTCGCACTCTATCAGCCATAACTCCCTCTACAGAACTTAAATTCAAGTGATTCAAGAGGCTATGAAAAGCTATTTTATAGTTACAAAACTTTTATGAAGACACCTAGACTTAATTTATTTACATGAATTGACTAAAATGCCCTTGAAGTGGGTTGTAATGTCAAAGCACATGACTTTTCATCAAAGCATAACAATACTTCCACAATAATACATTCTAAACACACTCAAACTCATTCAAACAACATTGTTGGTGTCTCATACACACCAAACCTCATCATTTCAAACAATCCTCTTAATCGCAACTCACATTCATCCACATTCAACACATGCAAATATAATGTGATAATGCATGAGTTAGTATCCGGATAAACATTCCTCACATATAATCTTACAAATCAATACTATCACATATATCAACTTCATTTTAGTATGCCAATATTAAGCACATGTAACATACCATAATATTATAGTATTACCAAACATATACCAAAAGTATACTCAATGTATACTCAAATTCAACTAAATCCTTCCTTCACCACATTATATTCACATTTCACATTTTATACAACTCAATTAACATATCATGAATAAGCATAAATGCAAGGACACTTATCATGTTCACCATTCAGTATCCTCATCACTCACAATATATCATTATTAATATAGTATATTTCACACTGTCGACGATCACTTAGCCAATCGACATAATCAATAATTTACGTATGTTGACGGTCACTTAGCCAATCAACATACTCAACAATTCACTTATGTCGACGATCATTTAGCCAATCGACTTAATCATAATGAACATAGTCGACGGTCACTTAGCCAATCGATATATTCATCATTTCTCACTATCGACGGTCTCTTAGCCAATCGACATATTCATCATTTCTCACTATTGACGGTCTCTTAGCCAATCGACATATTCATCATTTCTCACTGTTGACGGTCATTAGCCAATCGACTTAATCATATTGAACATAGTCGACGGTCACTTAGCCAATCGACATGTTCATCATACATTACATCCACATTTACTCACAAATATAACATCATTTATATCCAATGGCCAACTCAAGTTCACAATACATTTACACTTACTACTATAAATTTGAAACCATCACATTTCATATTTACTACATTCAACCATATAACTCACAATAATTTCATCAACATATACCTGACTCTAGTATGTAAATATCGATCACGTCATAGAATACCATAGTATTTTCACATTTCATACCACAACTCAATATTCAAAATTCATCCATATGCATTTCCTTTAAATGCTAGTACATGTTCCAAACCAAGTCCTCTATATATTTATTTGATAAACCTCATAAGCATTATTGTTCACATACAATGCTTAATTTATCAATTACAAAAATAACAATAATATTTAATTGACAATATTACATATCCTTGCATCTTATTATTATATATAACAATAGCTACTTACCTCAAGTGCTTCAACTCCTTCAAAATAGAAGCTCTCCTATTGATTTGCAACACTTTTATCCTTATCAATGCCTACACAACATTCATATATCAAAATCACATCACCAACAAGACTCTAGCACTTAAACTCAACTAAATGTAACTAAGTGTCATATAATGCTCTAGGTTTAATATGCCCCAATGTATTCTAAATAAGTCCAAAAATCATGAAATTTATACTGATGCTAGCCAAATAAGTCTACAACAAATTTCAATTGAAATTTCTTGATTTAGACATTTATAGAATTAAATATGAATTTTTGAGTAAAACCGGGCAAAACAGGAAAATAGAGTTGGCCAGTTGAGCAAGAAACTGTTTGGCTATGCCAGTCAGCCCTAACAACAGAATTAGCTCTGCCTCAAAACATAAGAGTTGTAGAAGATACTCTGAAGTTTTCAGAATATTAAACCATACTCAAATCAAAGTACTAAAACTCCAGATATAATAAAAAAAATATGACTAATATATAACCAAAACAGAACACGAATTTTGCAACATCAATAACCTAACTTAAATAACCAAAAATAAATACAAGCTTACTAAAAATGATACTTCAAACACTTCTAAATTTTTTTAAGCTCCCCAAATTAATTCTTAGATGAGTAAAGAATTAATCAAAAGCTCCCAAAGCCTCTCAATTCCCTCTTCTTCTTCCTCTCCACTAAAACTCTCTACACTCCAAACATATACACACACACACTCATCACACACCCTTCACTAATAAAAATACAACATTTGTACCTCCAAAAAGTCCTTCTTAGTAATTACTTATTATCATAATATCTTACTAATAATAATAATAATAATAATAATAATAATAATAATAATAATAATAATAACAATAATAATATCAACAATTATCTCTTAATATAATATACATAAAATATCAACTCAAATCTCTATACACCTTTAATAAATTGGGTTATTATCAAATAATCCTCAACTTTCTATTTAGACAAATGAATCCAAACTTACTTTAAAAATATACCTCTCTACCTATATCTACATATCCACACTTAAATAAAATCCATAATTATACTCCCCATGACATGAAAACATAATACATGCACAGTGTTTCTAAAATATGGGTGTTACATTACTGTTGTAAAAAATTAATAAAACTGAAAGATAATTCATAAGAAAGAGAAACACAGTAAGGATGAAAACAACCATTTATTGCCAAAAATGGCCAAAGGACTATATTTGGTTGAAATCTGATGAAGAAAGTGCAAACATATTATTTTCTTTATAAATGGTAGCAATGCATCCATATTCTTAGCTAGGAAGGATGAGAGAGCTAAACTGGCCCAAAATGTGTAATATTTACTAGAAAAGCAAAAGGTAATATCCTAGAAAATACAAGGAGACTAGTTTACTAAATTTCCCCAATGAAATTTCCGTAAAGAAAAGACAATGATGGGTCCAAAGCTCATAAAAGTACAAAAAGAATGGAAGTCATAAGTCGGGCAAAATTTGTAGGAGGTAATGTGTTGAAATAACCTCTTGGTCAACAAGATGTTTCTAAGTATTTATTATCTCTGGAGTGTTGTAAAGTTAAGGTACATATTTGGCAAATTAATATTAAATAATTGGTAAAAATAAATTTCTAAGGGATAATTAGGCAAATAGTATCCAAGCATGGGTGAAAATTAAATGTGAATTTTTAAAAGCTATTTCTTCGAAAAAATTATAAGGAATTTGGCTCTAAGAATTATTTGTTGTGAATTTTTGGCGAAATTTAAGGATTTTATTAGGTTAATTTCCTTCAATTAAGCTAAAAATATTTAAAATAATTATTTTGGAAATTAATTGCTAAAATAATAATACAATTGTGCAAAATTATTTGGATACAACATAAATAATTTTGCAATAAATTCTAAATTTTACCGAAATTCACGGTGAAAATTGGACAACATTTCCCCTATATTTTTAACATACAATTTTTACAAATTAATTGCAATGAACCTACAGAAAAACCCATTGCATCCACATTTCATCCACAATTCAAGATACAAAAGTTTCATTCATTATAATGCACAAATAAAAGTAAAAATCACAAAGGAAGTAAAGGTTTTACTTGAACAGTTTTTCCTATGATAGACTTTAAGTGCAGGTTTTTATATACAGAATGCTCCAGAAAAAAGTGGAAAATTCAGCAAAACCTAACCGAAATGAACCAAAACTAGAAGCAGGGTTATTTCTGGTTCAGTCAACAATAAACCAATTCGCTATTGAAGTCGTCGGGCGAAGGGGAGGAAGCAGCACCAGCAACGGCAAGCGAAAGAGCAGCAGCGGCAGTAGTGATTGATGAGCAAAAGGCAACAGTAGCGCAAGGAGGTCTGGTCGGGTGCAGGCAGCATTGCTCACAGGAAGCTGGTTTGGTGGCTTGACAAGTGACAGCAGCGTCGCTGCTCTTTTTGGTGGCATCGCAATCTCCTCCGGCAGTGTCGACAACATGGATGGAGGCAACAGTGTGACGAACGGCGGGGCTGTGGGTTTCGACGCTGACAATTATGGAAGTGGTGGCTTCGAGTGAGTGGGAAGAAGAAGAAGGAAATGAGGAAGGAAAGAAAGAAAGAAAGAAAGGAAAAGTAAGTGAGTTTTGGTTTATTAATTTTTGAAAATTTAAATTGGAGAGTAAGTGAAATTTAGGGTTTTGAGAGGGTTCTGCATCAATATCAACACAAGAAGATTTATTACCTCTAGGGTTTGAATTTTGATTTAGGGAATTTGTAAAGGGAGACTCATCTGAAGATGAAGATGGGTCTGCATAATATTTTTTTGCCCAATTTTGCCTATCCAAAACTTGTTATTGGGCTTATTTTTGTTGTCTTTCGAGCCGAGCCTGTGCATAGAGTTAAGGTTGAATGACTTGATAAAAATACCTAGTAAATTTAGGAAATTGTACCTTGGGCCTAGGCATATTTCTTGAGAAAGAAAAAAAATAAAGAAAGGTTAAAAAGGTTGAGAAGTAAAAAATGAAAAATAAAAGTGAAAATCTTCATATAAATTAGCATTGGATGGTCTAAGCTAATTATATGCAGGGGACATTGTTTATACCTAAATATAAGTTTTGGACTTATAATTAAAATTAAAGCCCGAAGTGAGCCCAATATGGAGATCCAGCCCGTTTGATGTTACTTGGAGAGTGAGAGTTGTTGAGCTGAAGGAAGAAGTTTCTGAAGGAAGTTAGAAAAAAATAAGTAGTGGCTATAGAGTTAGTGGAGGTAATCCAAGAGACGCAAGTTACAGGAGTTATTGAAGGAAATTATGGCAGCATTCAAGGGGAAATTTGCTTCTGCACCAAGTACCTAGGCTACAAAAGGTAGAGCAAGAGCATCCAACAACCAACTAATACAAAAACAATCATCAATCAACAATTAACCAATCATTAGCAAATTTTCAATTCCAATAGCCAATAGTCATTTTCTCTAGCTTTTAGCAATTTTACGCTTCCATTCTAGTAAGCTTTGTATTTACTATTTTTTGAATATAATTTTCAATTTATATTTCCCCAAGCTTATTTTTATTACCTTCAGTTGTTTGTTATTACCTTTAACTAAACAATTTACTACTCATCGTTAATCACAAATTTTAAATTCCTTGGAACTCAAACAAATTGTAGTAAAGGTATTTGAGAATCCACACTCGTTTGAAAAGAAGTCAATAATCATCAATTTGGGAAATTAATCTTCCCTCGCACACTCTCAAAACTCAATTTGCTAAAAATTGCACCAACATATAGATAAATCTAAATTCTCGTGATATGTATCCTTTAAATTGTACTATGATGACTGGCGTCTTATCTCAATATTATATATATATATATATATATATATATATATATATAATATCAGCAATATTACTCAGCAACTGTCTTTGAGACAACGCTAATTGGTTGTATATATAGCCTTAGGGGTATACAACCGAATGGTTAGCCTTTTAGGGCAGCTCTACGCATACATATGACCAACTATATATATACACTTGGGCTGCTGAGTATCATCATGCGCCCAATATGTCAGCAATTTAACAAAATCTTTTAGGTTATACATTTAATGAGTTTTTGAATTAAAATTATTATGAATGTTCTCTCAGTTATGTAATAACTGTATAGCTAAATTGATACAATATTTTAGTTACCAGTAAGTTAGTTATTATTAAATCATAAGAATTATTTCAGTAGCTTTATAACTTTTATTATAGTAGTTTTCATATATTTATGTGTTTATTATGGAAAATAGCTAATGTTTCCACTTTATTTTATTTTATCCACTCACTGAGTATTTGATGAGTGTAAAAAATACATGTTTTAAGCACTCTATTTTATTGCATTTTAGCCTTATTAGTTGCATTAGTTAGTTAATTTTTAGTTAATTTAATTAGTTTAGTCATTTTGTCTTAATTAGTAGGATTTATTTGTTTTTAGATATTTTCTTTTGTGTTTTGTTTTGTAGGATGCATTTGGATGGAGATTGGATCAATCTTTGAAGTTTGGATAAGCCAAAGACTCAAGATAAAGCCTTATCTACGTTGGAGATGAGCATGGCCGTGTTTGGTCTTGTTTAAAGTGATGTTTGGCCATGTTACAGAGTGGCACAGCCATGCCAAAATCGAGCACGGCCGTGCCACTCACAGAGCTCAGCAAATTGATGTGTCTTGCGCACCCATGCCATTTTTTTGCGTACCCATGCCAGCTTTGTGTGACAGCCCAAGAAATGATATTTTTCAGCTGAAGATTAAATAGATAGAGACTTATCTCTTATCTTTTGATTAGATAGAGTTAGAGAGGGGTTAGATTACCTTTCTTAATAGGTCTTTAGGTCTATAAATAGGACCATTTCATGTTCATTTTAAGGTTGTTCTTGTTTTTGGATTCTACTCTAGTTTATGTTTTTCCAATTTCTATATACATTTTCATTTTGTTTAGTTTATAGTAAAAGTGATACTTGGCTTGAAGTTAGAAGAGTAAAGCTTCTTGACATCATTGAAAAGGGGTTTTTCTTGTATCACTCTCTTTTATTTATTACAATGTACAGAATTATTTTTATTTCTTGCTTGTTTTCTTTTTTCTATAACATGAGTAGCTAGATCTTTTATAGGGTTCTTATTTTGAATTGATCATGTACTTATTGTGATTATGTTAGGTTGATATATTTAATTCATTGGTTGTTGTTGAACTTAATATCATTTTAGGACTGATCAACCTAGAATTGAATTAACACTATGGGCTTAATCGAGAGATAGGTTCTATAAGATATGGCAATAACCTATTAGTTGCTTATTTAGTCGAGAGACACTTAAGTAGATTAATATTGATTAAAGGTTGTATATTAAAATTGGTTTTAAAAGACATTAGGTTGGTGAGAGCCGTCAAACTTAGTGTTAATTAATTCTGATTTAATTATAGATTTATCTGAGAGGAAGACCTATGATTGTCAAGATCCATTCAAAATGAATTAGAACTAGTATAAGCCTAGGTGTGTAATCAATCCTTTGAAATAGTCAATTGAAAATAAGAACTCTAGTCTTTAAAATTTGAATTAAATTTGTGTTTTTACTCTTCTTAATTTAGTTTTATTTTTTTGAAATTACAAACTCTATTTCGTTGTCTAAACAATCAAACATTGTGAGTATTACAGTAGTCAACACGAAATCTCTATGGGACGATATCTTATTTACTACTTGATACGATTCTGTATGCTTACGGATTAGTACACATCAAATTTTTGGCGCCGTTGTCAGGGATTTGGCAAAAGAATTGATATTGTAAGAAAATTGTGTTGCTTGATTTAGACATTATTTTTAATTTTTGTTTTTAATTGTGGTATTGTAGAAATTTGTGTTGTTTGATGCACACACGTAGTGAAAGCAAACAAGGACTTGAATTGATACCACTTGATTTGGAGTTAGAAAAGATAGTTTTTGAGGAAAAAAGACAAACAGTCATATCAAAACACTCACCAAGCAAAATGGATGTAAGAGACTTAGAGAATGACCCGCCGAGATAATAAGTCCTTCAAAATCCTCAGAATGGTCATAGAAACATGTGAGATTTTGTGAGTCCTAATGTGCAGGGTGATCAGACACCAATTGTGAGGCTAGCAGTAGTAGCAAATAACTTTGAGATCAAGCTAGTTATGATCCAGATGATCCAGAACTCACCATTCAATGGGCTACCATATGAGGATCCGTTTGGTCATATGTCTAGATTCTTGGAGTATTGTTCTACCTTCAAGATGAATGGAGTACAGCTTGATACAATCCGGTTGAACCTCTTTCCATTTTCTCTAATGGAAAGAGCAAAGAGATGGTTTACGGGTTTACCACCCAACTCTATCAACACTTGGCAAGAGCTCTACACAGTCTTTTTCAACAAATACTTGCCACTTGCAAAAGTGTTAAGGATAAAAAATAAGATCAAATCTTTCTTCCAAAG
>CATIWO010450975.1:0-13115 GCA_949673435.1 Macaranga tanarius
CAGCTTGCTCAAAGGGAAAAGATGTCTAGCTAGTACGGAATATATAAGTGACTTGCTTGACCAAGTTCTTGTTTGATAGCTTCCCATACGTACCCTTTGAACAGAACCAATTGATATCGTATCAATCTGATGCCAAGTACAATTGTTTCTATCTTCCAATCTTAACTTTTAAGATCTCCTGATCGTTATATCAATGAGCTAGCAGCTTCTGATTACTTCAAAATTAGTTGTAGATACATTATCATTCAGATTCTTATAATTTATCTGCAGTTTCATCATTAATTCCTGATCATAGCCCAAGCACATATAGCTGAAAGCAAAATCTACAAACCATGTAAAGAAGAAAATCAAACACATTGAAAGGAGATACAGTGCTTGTAATTAAGATGTAATAGCATCAAACATTAATCCAAGAATTCTTGTATTGATAAAGGCATGTGTGGTAAGTATACGAGATATTTTTTGTCTACTTCAAATGTATTACGTTTAATAGTCAGATTTATGAGACATATATACATTCAGATTTATTGGTCTAGTGTAAAATATTTGAATCGTAAAATGTTGAAAAGTAATAAAAAATAACAAAATTCAAGTTGATAATAAATCAGACTCAAAATTTTATGCGTGCAAATGGGCAAACAGCGGCATAAATATATTTAACCTTTGAACAATATAAATATATAATTGTCTCCAGACTCCAATATAAAGAAGATCCAGCCTGCAAACGGACAGTGGAAATCAATAAAAAAGAGAAGCTAGCTAGCTATAGTGAGAATTCACGGGTTCAAAGATTATGATGTGTGCTATATGCATTGCCTCTTTTTTGAATGTCACTTTGCTCTGTGTTACAACCTGGCTAGCAATCTTGTTATTTGTACAATTTTGAAGCAGATGTTGACCTCATCTACCATCAACACTTGACTGTCCATTTGCTCCATTTTTTTTCAGGAAAAAAGCAAACAGGACGGACTAAGATATTAATATTTTCAATTCCAGGACTAATATTTACATCAGAATTTCAAGAACTGTACCTACATTTTGACCACCGACTGTTGTTTCCTATCCTTTTAGTGTCAGGATTCAAGAAGGTCTTTCTATTGCCGACTAGAGTGGTTACTTCTACGCACTCAATTATTAGGGCGCAACAGCAAAAATCCAAAACATTTATTAAATTTTGCAGACATTAATATGGATCACTCCATAAACAAATATATATATATATATATTAATGTCGCAATCTGTTCAACAATTTGACGGGGTACGTTGGTTGCTGCTGTCAATAATTAAGCAGCATGGCCCCTTTTTTTTCTCGGAAGATATTAAAGAATTTAATGAAATTGTTTCTATCCAATTTGTTGGTACGTTCTTCTTATGTCAGATGAAAGACAGAGATACACATGCATGCTTTTGCATTTTATTTTATGATAAAAAAGTTCTTTTGCTATTGTTTTGTAGTCGATGGTTTGATGTTAATCTTTAATTTTATTTGCTTGTTGAATGCACCTTTCTTCTTGGCTGTTTGTTTCTTGATTTGTACTTATATTTATTTTCAGGGACAAGTAACACTGCAACATGGCTAAGCCAGCTATATGCTATAGTTTATAGAAATGCAACTATATCTGTACTTCTTTTTGTCATATATGCTTTATACCATAGGAAATGCCTCAAATAATTAAGTCACATTACAGGTTTAATTTATCAGTCAACTTTCAAAACATCTGTACCATCCATTCACCATGCCCTGCCTGCCTATCATTTTCTGTTTCCCAATTTATCAGGAGATCATTATTCAGCAGGACCCCCCTCTCGCTCTTTAAATTCCTCTCTGTCTTCTGCTTTTTTCTTTAATAATAAACCAATTTACCTAATGATACATTAAAATAAAATTTTGATTTTAGAATAATTCTCTCCCCCACTAGTTCTGAAACACGGTGAGCCTAACACTACTTAACTCTTCTAACACAGGTATTTCTTTTTGTCATTTGACGTAATTAAACAAATAGTACATTGTATTATATTGTTATTTTTTTAATGGAGCATTGTTCTGATTATACTTATTAAATTAAAATTATTGTTTTATGATATAATTTTAGACGTTACGCTTAATTGCTCTTTTTTTTTATATCTAAATCATCTTTATTTAATTTTAGAATAGTAACATATGTCGTGCCACACGACATGTAGTGAAAAAAAATAGACATAATACAAGAGGTTACAAATATATTTTTACCCTTATTAACTTTTACTTGGATTGACCAAAATTCAAATAGCCGAATTAATAGTAATTGTAATGGAGTACGACGGCCATGACATCTAATCTCATTTAAATTTATTAAATTTTAACTAATTTAGTTAAATACTATAAGCATTACAAAGCTAATAAAAGTTTTTAATAGCTAATTTAAAATAATTATACATACAATAACTTAAATTTAATTAACATATATAAATTCAAATTTAAAAATATCACTTAAATAAGAATAATTTTAAAAACTCATCCAAAGGTTGATTGATTGGCTCATTTAGGAAGATCAGGGAATGGCCCATAAAGCCAATGATTTTTCTCCCTTTTTTTGTCAATAATTAAGTGCTACAAGTAAATCATCTAATTAATTAAGTCCAAATGATAACTTATGGAACAAGTTGTGAATAGAAAATGAGTAGCTTAAAATTGAGTTCAATATCCCTCACAAACACAGATACAAACAATATACCTGCTAATTAAGCTACTTTTGCATTATTTTTTGTCTTACTAAATATATACTACTAATTATCAATATCAGGATCCTAACAATCACTATCAACATCTATGATCAATTTACATAATTCACTATCACTGTCATTGTAGAGCAGCTACTCAACCTACTACCCAAACTTGGATGTTAGAAAACGACTATCCGCTTACAGGTTTCAATTTCGTGACCATCTGCCACAAGCAATTTAAGCTTTGTTTAAGCTTACAGGTAACATACACATACAAATTCGGAAGCCAACACAATAATTTTATTTTTCGATCTTTGTAAATTTGACAAAATTAATTATTCAGCCATATATGACCGTCCATGGATTCTTTATTATTTCCTTCTTTTCTTCATCTATGTATTATATAAAAAATTATCAGCTTCACCTAATATATGTTTTTCATCATTGTTAATAATTGGTCATCATATATAATTGAGCTCTTTTATCGATTTAAACACATCCACAATTAATTATTTTAATTAAACTTCTTTATAGATGCCATGGTTTCATTAGTGGGGGCAGTTAAATATATAGAGATTTTTATATGACATAGTTTAATTTTTTTTCAAGAGGAATGAGTCAGTTATTTAAATTTTAAAATCTGAAATTAATTGCATTTTAAGAAAAAAAGATAAATATGAATCTATATCTGTATGCGATGGAATCCATCGAAACTATACTATATTTGTTTTTTGATGAATTTTAAATTATAATTTTTTACCATATTAGTTACACTTTTTTCCTACGAAATTGATTGGACCTGAAGCATATACTTGTGCTACACTGAATGCAAGAGAAAAAATGCCATGACAAATGTAATGAGAATTTGTCACAAGGAAAATCAAATAACACGCTACTATATTGTATAGCATCAAAAAAATTATTCAAATAATTATATAAACATCATCATATATATAAGTATTTAATAATTCCTCACAATGAATAATATTAGATTAATTTATGTATTTATAAGTATCATTACTTTAATTTTATTATATTAATGTTTAATAACTTATCACAACTTTTTTTATGGAATAATTTATTGGATAAAGATTTCTGTCACGTTCAACGATATAAACAGTCTCATCATAGGACTAATGAAATCTCGTAAATATTTTCCTTTTTAATTATAATGCTCCCTGTAAACGAGGGCAACCAAATAAGTTCAAAAAAATTTATCATTTTTGGCTATGTGACGTCGCGCTGCGTGATGTCTATAATCGCTCTAATTTATTTATTTTTTTATCTTCATATTTCAAAAATATTTATGGGAAATCAAAAAGAATGAGGGATTGCATTATTGATTTCTATCGATGTCTTGGCCCTGCTAAACTAACCGTGTTAGGACGGGTACAACACATCTATCGGTGACAAACACTTGGGGACATCTATAGGATGCCATGTGGCAGGAGAGGAAGAATTTAGAACCCACCAGGCCACCAATATTAATTTGTTTGTCACAAATAATTTTGATACCAAATGCCTTTCTTTTACTGCTTTGTCTGGTCTACATGTTTGTGGCTGCCATCAGTGCCATGGCCTGCTCCTTATTTATTTAGTTATTTATGTATTTATTTATTATTATTATCATTGGGGCTGTGTTTCAGGGAATCCAAGTCCCCAAATGGAGGAATTAACCACACTTTTATCTTATTAATTGATCTCTTACGCTAATTGTAGGCTCCACAAGCTATAATTTGTTCATAATCAGACTAGGAATCCCACTATCTTCAATGTTAATTAGATGGACCTTCATTTAATTCTTTTGAGGACTATATATATTTTATTTCTTAGTTAGATAGATGTATAAAAAGATCTTTGTTTCTATTCCATGATGAATTCCAGCCATTAAAATTTGGGTGACAGTTTTTGAAGCTTATCTTAATTATGATTACATATATACTTGCATTCTACCAATTAATTGAGTATATACCCAAGACTTCATACATATTATTATAATAAATATGAAAATTATAATTTGATAAGAATGATTATATAAATGATTTTATTTTATATGAATGATTATATCAATAATTATTTTCCCCTGTGCAACTTAAACAATATGAATCTTTAAATAAATTAACGAAAAATACAGATAAAAAAATTTCAAAATCAATCAAATATGATGATCTTCAAATAATTATTTAGAGTTTGAGTATATATATATACATAATACATATATATATCCACTGCCAATACCTTTCGATCAATTTAGTTCTTATCTCTTTTCTACTCCCACCTAAAAGTTTAGTCTTCAAAACAACTTCTATTTTTAATTTTTAAATGAAATTATTCGTGTGTAGACCCGACATCCTTCTGAAATTTGCAGGTCCCTAAACTGCCCCATCGCACGGCTGAATTAAAATAGTGAGCCATCCCTTTACCACATGCATGCATGTCTTTTATTGGGTGACCAACTTCAATTTAATTACTTGGTTATATACATATATCATATTGAATCGTGCGATAAATACTTTAAACAATATAATATAACATATTTAGAATAAAAAAAAGTCTTTCATAATGTTATTGTCATAATTTGTAAGTACGTACGTAGTTGTTAAAAAATAATTGAGACACTCTATGGTTTATCCATCTCCTCAAAGAATTATTCTTGTTGAAATTTAATGGATAAGACCTGTGAAAACCTTATATATGAATTGTAGTTTTCTTTAATAAAAACTTAGTATAAGAAAAATCAGAACCTTAATTAGATCGTTGAAATTGAAAAGTCTAATTTGGGTTGCAAATATTAATTTGCAAAAGAAGAAAGGAAGCCGTGCAAGGTGGAATTTTTCTTTTATTCAATGTATATCTTTTATACGTCCTAATCAGATGGATTTAATTGAATTAATTGGTTTTCATTTGGATTGTGTGTTAAATTTTTTGTTTCTGTATTTTCAAATTATTAAATTTTTGTATTTGTAAAATTAGAATTTTATAAAAGCAAACATGTTTTTTTAATTAGAATTTATTAAAGTTAGTTATGAAATATTTTATTAAAAAATAATAAAAAAATTTGCAGATCTATCGAGCTTATTTTAGTTTATAGTTGTTTACGGGGTAGAATGGAGCAGAACTTATCAGACCGGGTTTTATAAATATTCAACTCAAATTTATCCGCAAAATATATAAACTCAATAAAAATATATATTTTTATAATAAAAAATATTTTATATATCTAAAAATTAAATAAAACATATATACTATATATTATTTATATACTAAAAATAAAATTTTGGTTGAATCAGTCAGATTCGAGTTTAATAACCTATGCCTAAATTTTACCAATATTTTCAACAAGTCGGATTTATTATATATTATTTGTATATTAAAAATCAAAATTTGGTTGAATAAGTGAGATTTTAGTTTAATAACCTATGCCTATACCTTACCTATTTTCAACAAGTCGGACTGTTAATCATGTGAACATATTTACTTTTAATTCCTGGAAAATTCAAATTCAAAAACATTAAATTAGCTTGACAAAATCCTACATATTGAAGAAAATGAATTGTAGTTTTGTGGGTATTTTTCTAATAAAAAGAAAACCTTCACATTACATTGAAGAAGCACTCAGAGTAACATCTTCCTTAATATTAGTTAATTAAGCAATTAGACAAATCAAGTGCTAGAAAAAAAAAACATTTTCCTTGATATTAGTTGATTAAGCAATTAAACAAATCAAAGTACTAGAAAAATAAATTGGTTCACCAACACTAACAGGCAGTTCACCTCCTATTAATTAATTTAATGAGCTTATTGAAGGGCAATGGTCTTGTACTGGTTGAGACAATTAAAAAGGAATCAAGCATCCATGTTCAATATATGATATTCCCTCAAATTAGAGTGATCAGTGGACGAAACTTTATTTTAACCAGGCCACTACGTATGCTAAATTGTGTACACGTTCTAGCTTCATGTGGAATCTTGATATACGGTTCACATATGTACTTTCTTTTGGGTACATTATGTGAACCTTTTTTTTCTTTTCTTTTATATGTCATTTGATGAAATATTATATGATAAATGTATTTTATGACCTCATGGTTGGTGTGGAGGTAGTCAACACTCGACAACAAAGATTTAATTACCACATTGCTCAGAGCTTTGACGGATAAAATAATTTAGCAGTATCTTTTATTTTCACATGTGTATAGTTAAAGCCTTGAAGGACAGTAGTAATCACTTGACCATTGGCCGCTCTATGGAGACCTTTAACCACAAATTCGAATGTGCATAACGTTGATATGATTATTAAACATGCAATAGACACCCACTTTAAATTTTGATGTTAAGCTTAGGTTTCAATAATTTTCCTTTTAGGAAGTTTTAAGTTTTATCATGATTAAAAATCTCATTAAAGGCTTTGTATATATATTATTATAACAATATGATAATTACAAATGAAAACTAGAGATACATAACCAAATACAAAAAAAATATAATATTTTTTTTGTTATAATAATATCATCTAGTAAGCAGTTGTTCTCAGTTAAGTTGAGGTTTCGAGTTCAAGTCCCAGTAAACGCAGTTATATTAAATAATTATTGATAGATTTTTGCCACCATTTTGGTCTTATCTAGATTGATTTCAGATTAGTTGGAGCTTTTATAACTACTAAATGCCTGGAGCATCAGATGCAAAACTATATATATATATATATATATATCAACTGAACTGAATTATTAAATTGTAAAAATAAACTTCATGGTCCAAGTTCCGCAAATGCTAAATATATTTCTTAATTTATTAATTATAAAGAAATAAAATTGTAGATTATATATATATATATATTAAAATTTGGTCTTAAAATTTATTTATATAAAAATAGAAAAAATAAAATTGACATGTATAATTTATTTCATTTGGTTTGTTAAAGAAAGAAAACAAATGAAAATTTGATTTTTTTTAACAAAAACAAATGAAAAATTGATTGAGTGAACATGTTGCACGCACTAGCCAGCTACAAATAAAAAGAAAAATGAAACTAGTACTCCTCTTTGAATAAGATTTTTTTTGTTACTTCACTTGGGCTTGCCGCACGATTATCTAAAATTGTTTGTTCCATAAACGAAGAATGATCCAAATTGTTATCTTCTTGTTTCATTTTCTTGTTTTTCTTTAAATTTTTTAAGGAAAAAAAGTCATCAAAACTTTATATACACATTAATACATATAATGTGAAATCATAATCAAAGACGACAAGGTCAAATTAAGTAATTGGAGTCTAATTAATGCCCACACTGCTTTGAAAAGCGTCGCTAATGTACTTCCAATAAGAGGGGACAAACAGCCGCGCTACCAGGTTGGCCCCGTTCCTTCCCCTACCTAATGTAAGCCACCTCTCACCTTTTCTTTCAGTCCTTCCACGCGCCTCCACCGGTAATAATTTTTTCATTGACTAACAGTTTGATTCTATAGATATATAAAAATTAAAGCAAATTATTCATATCAGGATTGCATAATTAACAGATAAAAATGATCTTTTTCAGTGATTTTAATATTTATCACAACTAGTAAGTATAGAGGTATGATGAATCCAATTCAAACTACATAAACTCGGAAAAAAATAAAATTCTTTTGATATATATTCTTTTCGCTCTAACTCAAAATTTTACTATTTAAATTAATATTTACCGATTAAAATTATAAATTAAAATTCAATAAATTGAAAAACTATAAAAATTATATTCTATCAAAGACAACGTTTGTGTGTATAAATATATGATATATATATATAATTGACTATACAAATAAAGTATACTAACTATTTCGTCAGAAAAAAATAAAGTATACTAACTATTATATACACTAAACATCAAACTTCATTTGCCAACTAACGAAAAATATTATACTATATAGTCTATTTCCCCTTTATAAAAAGAAAAAAGGTCTTTCGGACCTCCATTACTCATACACATTCAAAGTCCACGTCTCCTATATGAACGTTACTATTTAAATCTAAAAATAATAAAAAGTGACCCCTACCTGTCATTATAATATCCATATATTTTCATCTTTCCTGTCCTCCGCTACCTTGTATATTGTGTATATATAATAGGTACCACCTCGGCCATGATCACGCCCTCCAAAACTTTCAAGTTCAAAAACCCCCCAAAAAATAATCATCTGATTTTAGTTTCTTGAATTAATTCTTGTAACAAGCAATGGTAGTGCCTTCGCCAACTCCAATGCGTACAAAGAAAACAAAAGCAGTTGGGATTCCAACCATTGATCTTTCTCTTAATAGGTCACTGGTTTCTGAATTGATCCTAAGAGCTTGTGAAGATTACGGGTTCTTCAAGGTTATTAATCATGGTGTTGATAAACAAGTAGTGAAAAGATTGGAAGAAGAAGGTGTTGAATTTTTTGCCAAACCAGCAAAAGAAAAGCAAAGAGCTGGCCCTGCTAATCCTTTTGGATATGGCTGCAAGAACATTGGCTGCAATGGCGATACCGGCGAGCTTGAATATCTCCTCCTTCACACCAATCCTGTCTCCGTCTCTGAGCGATCCAATGCCATCTCTAATGACCCAACAAAATTCAGGTACCATAAATAAACCTCCCACTTCCCATCTTTGATGATTCTTGAAATTAATATTATATATATATCTAGCTGCTTTGTCAACCATATATATACATATATGATCATACGTTACATGTTTAAAAAAGAATCAAGAAAGGCGATGACGTAAATTTAACCAATAAAAACGATGAAAAAGGAAAATGGAGAAGGGGTTTTGGTTTGTGTTTGTTTAGTATGATACAGTTTCGCGGGGTTTATGCTCACTGCTCAGTTTGTGGCGTGTTTGATTCATTTCTCAACAAATATTTTATTGTTGCAAAGGTTGCTCATTTTTTTTATATATATAAAGGAATATTTAATGCATATATGGCAATTTGGGCCGGTAGATAAGGAATATATAATTTAATTATTTGAAAATGAAAAGATGGGAGGAATTTTTTAGTGTAAATGCTTGGTATCCTAGAAAAAGACATCTTTCCTTTTAATACTTATAAAGGTTTTTTTTTTTTAAATCAAATAAAAAACCTTTATATATACAAAGGTTAAATTAAATAAAAATATAACATAGAATGATTTCTTTTTGTTTTTGTCTCCAAATTTATTATGTTCAACAGTTTTATCTCATTATATTTGCAATCAATTTGTTCAATTATTTTATCGTCACAGATTTAGCTATTTACATAACATAGTATTATTTATTAGTGTACGAGTGTGTTATATATAGATATCTAAATAATTCACGGGGTGGATGTCGTTTTCATTAGGTCAGTGATTAGATACTGGATATTTTTAAGAGCAATTACATTATATATTTTTCTAGAAAGAACAATAAATGTTTGACATAGCTGTTTGAACTTTATTAATTTCGATATCGTTATCAATCATTTTACAGTTTGTGTGGCTCGTAAATCAACATGTCACGGAATTAAATGAGAATTTGACCTTATAGAAATGAAAGCAACACGTGCACCGTATACATACATATGGGAGAAACAACTGGATCGGACTTTTCAAAATTTCAGCTTTCAACTTGTTGATTAAAGAGGAAAACTTTGCTTTAAGTTCTGTCAACAACCATTTTGCAACATGTTATGCTTCATTTTATGGGCCCAGCTCGACATTAACAATTCCCTCTATAGCTAATCAGCATACAATTAACTTTATAGCATTAGCATTTCAAGTTTTCGGTTCTTGATGTTTAATTTTGTTTAATAAAGTATTCAACTGATAAATTTCAAAATTTTACGGTGTTTTAAAAATAATCTTATATTCAAAACTTTTTCAATAAAAGCTCGACTTTCCATTATTGTAAAGTGAAACATTATACAATGATGAGTAATGATTTTGTGAATGAAAAGACTACCTGGATTTTGTCCTGCTCTTTTAATCAAATGAATTCTATGTGCAAGAAAGAGGCCCTCCCTTTTATATTTGTTTTTTTTGAATCTTTATATTTATTTCAGCTAGCTAACAGAAAGAGAGTACTCATAATATACCTCGACATTTTTGGACAGGCAGCCAACGCCCATATCATTTTTTTTTTTTGCTTTCTCGAGGGGCCAATGCATGCCCATATCATTGCTTGCATGAAGGAAAACAAAACTATTATGAAAAAAAAAAAAATCTCAAAGAAATCAATAACCTTCCAATCAAATCGAAGAATAGAGGGGGCGTTCTATTTTTGATAAGCAGTTTTATATTATTAAAGAAAATAGGAAACACAATGTCTATGGCATATAAAGAAAATATGGTGACCAGTAGTTTAATATTTGATTTGGTGTTGCAGCTGTGCTGTGAATGATTACATAGAAGAGGTTAGAGATTTGGCATGTGAGATTCTTGATCTGTTGGGAGAAGGGTTATGGATGGAAGATAAGTTTGTGTTCAGTAGGCTAATCAGAGACGTCCACAGTGATTCAGTGCTCAGGCTAAATCACTATTCAGCTGCAGTCAATGAAGTCAGTGATTGGGACCCATCAGCCAAAAGGATTGGATTTGGTGAGCATTCAGACCCTCAGATCTTGACCATCTTGAGATCCAACGATGTTGCTGGCCTTCAGATCTGCCTGCATGAGGGTTTGTGGGTCCCCGTCCCTCCTGACCCCACTGGTTTCTTCTTGATTGTGGGCGATGCCTTACAGGTCAGTAACCGTATATCAGTCATATAGTTTTATATGGAAACAATTTTTAATATAATATAATATAATATAACATAATAAAATAATAACAATATTATTATTGTTATGTTATTGATTAAAGGTTTTGACAAATGGGAGGCTTATGAGCGTGAGACATAGGGTGTTGGCCAACTCGGAGAAGCCAAGGATGTCAACCATGTATTTTGGGGCACCACCGCTTAATGCACGTATATCACCTCTACCGGAGATGGTGTCACCCCAAATTCCAAGCCAATACAGGCCATTCACTTGGGGTGAATTCAAGAAAGCTGCATATTCTCTACGATTGGGTGCTACCAGACTTGATTTGTTCAAGATTCATTCCAGTGACAAAATTGCTTCATCATAAAGTCTAAAATTAATATATATATATATAAGCTAGTAGAAGTGGCACTTCAAAATTAAAGTTAAAGGTTCGTACGTACACAGTTCTTCTTATGTTGTCTATACAAATGCACAGTGCATTAAGGACAAGAAAGAAAAAAGAAAAGGATTGAAATTCTTTTTGTAGCTGTAAATTAATAGGCCACAATTGAAGGGTACGTTACCCACCTTGGTTGGCAGTTTGGCGTCCTTCCTTTTATTTTTGGTCCCTTTTAGCCCATTTATAATATTTGTTGTACTAGATGTGGCATGCTATTATTATTGTAAGCGACGCACGTGTATGTTTGGCTTAGCCTATGGAAATTTGTGGAAAAAAAATTAATTAGCATCTATATAGACTTAATTAGTAGTTAGTGCGGATAATTACAATCCCTTCTCTTATCCTAATCCTAGTTTCTTTACCTTATATTATCAATCCTCGTGCACCACTTGAGGTCAAATGGGAAAATTTTTATTTTATTTTTTTCATCTAATATTTTTAATGTTTGATAGCTATAAAGATTGTGACTAATTTATAGTTAAATTGGATAGACCTATAAGAAGACACAACTCTTCCAACAACTATTTTTCTATATATAAAACTTGAATTTGAAACTTTATTTAAAGAATTTAAAATTATTGTCATTTGGAGCAATTAATTAATGTATATTCTAACTTTGACCCCAAAAAGTAGTATATTATAACTAATTCATAAGTCATGAAAATATATTAAATTGCTGCCCTATATATAGATTTCTTTGTCATACAACTAACCAGGGTAGAGGAAAAAAAAGTGATTGCAAAATTTTTTTTTGAGAAAAAAATGAATTCTTCATTCATTGGCTATTAAAAGAATATTTTGATGAAAAAATAATAAAAAAAAATACTACAATTAAAAAATATCTAAAATAAAATTTTATTGAAATTATAAAATTTATTGTTGTTATTTTTCAATCATGTTGACATATCTCTTATGATTTGCAACTCGGCGATCCGTATGCTCAACTCGATTATTTTATTTAGCCATAAATCGACTATCTAGTTTCTAAATGAGTCCAATTAAAGAAATATTAATAGAAAATTCATAACAAAAAAAATTCAAATTCCATGCATAAAGAAAAACAATATAAATACCATTAAGGATAAGAACTCCATAAAAAAAAATTTAACAATTTCAATAAAAAATCTATACTTATTCAATTAAAAAATAAAAGAATCTTATTTCTACTTATTCAATAGAAAAACAAAAGAAAAAAAATAAAAAGTGATTACATAATCTAAATTGAGAAAGAAAGAGTAATAAA
>CATIWO010451114.1:0-13425 GCA_949673435.1 Macaranga tanarius
TTTTGATCATAACTTGATCTATAGACCTCCAAATGAGGCGTGGTTTGAAGCTACGAAAACCTTAAAGCGTCCTCTACGAGTTAAAAATTTGAGATTGGATAGAATATATTTTTAAGAGTCTCTAATTAAGCTTGACATTTTAGTGCTCACTTATACCTTTGTCATTTGGACTCCCATGCGCAGTCTAAATGTCAAATTCGTATATTTTGATGTGTTGCAATGTATTCCATGTGTTTTTCTTAATTAGTTCTTGAGAAGAACTATATGTATGGTTGTATTAATAATTGCTTATTGAGTTGCAAGCTCATTCCTTTGCAATTATGGCTTTCAGGCTTTAATTGATTAGGAAGCTTGAAGTGCATCATTTTATGAGCTTTGGCGCGTCAAAGGCAGGCTTGGTGTCAACATTTTCATCCTCATAAACATCATCATCATTTTATTCAAACATTTTGTACTTAAACTATGTATCTACTTTGATATCAAATTATATATGTACGTAAAAAGTAAAATGTATATTTATCAAGAGTTTTTGTATCATATATATTTTACGAGGGTTAATTAAGAAAAAAAATTTCATATGCCACGTGTATGTTTTTTTTAAGTATGGACACTTGTATGTAGTACCTGGAGGGTGTTACATCTACATTTTCTTTCATCTTCTTCAAGTATGCATCTTCCATTTGAACATCTCGAATTTGATCCTCCAATGATGGTTTAATGTGAATGTGGCCAATAAGTGGTATACTTCAACATCAAATGAAACATTCATTGCCCGTAAAGCCACTAATTTATCCATATCATGACGAACTAATCCAGCATAACACTCTCCAATTTTTCTGCTCAAAGCATCCACTACAACATTCACCTTTCCCGGATGATATTCGATGGTGCAATCATAATCTTTCAACAATTCTATCCATCTTTCTTGTCTCAAGTTTAATTCATTCTGAGTAAGAATATACTTCAAGCTTTTATGATCGGTGAAGATAGAAAAGGTCTCTCTATATAAGTAATGCCTCTAAGTTTTCAAGGCATGAACAATGGTGGCTAACTCCAAATCATAGGTTGGGTAGTTCATTTCGTGAGACCACAGTTGTCTGGATGCATAAGCTATCACCCTTCTATTTTGCATAAGTTCATAACCTAATCCTTATCCTGAAGCATCGGTGTACACCACAAAACCCTCATTTCCAGTTGGTAGTGCTAAAACAAGAGCAATAGTGAAGGTCTCCTTCAATCTCTCAAAGCTCCATTGACATGCTTCATCACATTGATAGGACATATTCTTCTTCAACAAGGTTGTCATTGGTTAAGCAATAACAGAAAAATCCTTCATAAATCTTCTGTAGTAACCAGCTAATCCTAAAAAACTTTGAATCTTAGTTACATTTCTAGGTGTTTCCCACTCTAAAATAGCTTTGATCTTTGATGGGTCCGACTGCACCCCTTCTTTCGATACTATGTGGCCTAAGAATAAAATTTCCTCCATCCAGAATTCACACTTACTGAATTTAGCATACAACTACTTCTTTAGAAGTACTTGCAAAACTATTCAGAGATGCTTCTCATGCTCTTCCCGACTCGATGAATAAATAAGTATATCATCAATGAACACAATAACGAATTGATCCAGATAAGGTTGGAAGGTCTTATTCATCAAAGAGATAAAGGCTATCGGTGCATTGGTTAACTCGAATGGTATAACTAAAAACTCAAAGTACCCATATCGAGTTCTAAATACTATTTTTAGAATGGAACTTTCTACTACTCAAAGTTTTCGGTAACCAAATCTCAAATTAATCTTTAAAATGTTGAAGCATCTTTTAACTGGTCCAGTAAATCATTAATTCTAGGAAACAAATATTTATTCTTCACTATGATCCTTTTCAATTGCCTGTAATCGATACACAATCTCAAACTTCCATCTTTCTTTTTCACAAGCAACACTGGTACTCCCCAGGGTGATATACTTGGCCTGATAAACTCCTTTTCTAACAATTCTTCCAGCTGCTTCTTCAATTCTTTCAATTCTAAAGGCGCCATTCTGTATGGAGCAATTGATATCAGTGCCGCCCCTGGTATGGTGTCAATCTCAAAATCCACCTCTCAATATGGTGGCAAACCCGGCAATTCATCTAAGAATACATCCAAAAATTCTCTAACAACTAGTATATCTATCACCCCCGGACTCACTTTTGATGTATCAATAATGTTGGCCAAATATGCTTCACACCCCTCTCTAATCAACTAAAATGTTGTTGTAGCTGAAATAAGACAAGCAGGAATAGTTTTTCTTTCTTCCACTAACACCATTTTTCTCTGTCCTAAAACTTCTATAACTACTTCCTTTGTGTAGAATTTAAAATGGCATGATGTCTAGACAACCAATCCATCCCCAAAATCATATTAAATTCTTCTAATTTGATGACTACTAAGTCCGCATGCAAAATCATATCATTAACTACTATAGAACATGATCCAACCACCCTATTTATAACTACGATACCCCCGACCGGCATAGATACACATATATCACTCTCTAATATTTCAATAGTCCCATGAACTTTCAATGCAAATTCATATGATATAAATGAGCATATGGATCCCGGATCTATTAATATAAATGCATCGTGACCAAGAATAGTATAGGTACCCGTAACTATATCTAGTGCCTTAGGAGCTTCTTATCTGGTTATAGCATACACTCTAGCTTGACTTGGAGTTTGGCCAAAAGACTCGGTCAGTGTTGAAGTGCTCACTCCACTTCCTCTTCCATGACCTCTACCTCTACTAGCTTGTGGAAAGTTTTCCCCAGCACTACTTTAGATTGCTATTTGGGATCCTCCAATACCCGTCTGTAATGGGCATTCCCTCATGAAGTGACCCGGTTGGTTGCAATGGTAACATACACTAGGTTTTAGGCCCCAACATTCCCCGGAATGAAATCTACCATACTTGTTACACATTGGTGCTGACATGCCACTTGTGGATCTACCTCTAGCAACATTTCTTTAACTATCTACCCTTTCACTTCCTTTGGTAAATGTGCTCCCTATTGATTAACTAGGTCAACTTGACCCACGTCCTCTAAAGCTTCCTCATTAAAACCTAGTACCCTTAAAAGATGATCCACTGCTGGTTCTTGCTGAAGTGGTAAATGCACTAGTAATCCTTTTTCTTTTAGCCTCCAAAGAATTCCTCTCCAATATAGTTTCCTTAGCTCTGAGGGCTGTCTCCAGTAGATCCCTATAGGTGGGTGGTTTAATTGATATCCATTCCCAGAGTTCAAGATTCATACCTCTTTCAAATTTATCTCTCTTTAACTCATCCGTTGCCACTTCGTCAGGGGTATATTTTAAAAGCCCGACAAACTAAACCTCATATTCAGTAACTGATAAATCATCTTGCTTCAAGTTAAGGAACTCTAACTTCTTTTTAGCTTTATAAACAACTGGCATAAATTTATCAGTGAACTCTTTCAAGAAATAAGCCCGGGTTAATATCTCTGGTACACTTCTACTCCCAGGCACAGTCTCCCACCAGTCCAATGCATCTTACTCAAATAAAGATGCCACATAACTTACTTTCTTCTCCATTGTACATTCAATTCGATTCAACACTCTCTCCATATTTCTTAACCATTCTTCTACTACCATTGGATCGGTAGTCCCAGTAAAAACCTTGGCACTTTATTTTCTTATCTTCTCGTAGTGATCATTTAGAGCACTCTCAGTTGGTTTTTTAGTCACATCCTTCATAATCTGAACAAATTCCTACATAAATGAAGGATATGCGGCTTGTAAAGGGGGAGGTTGAGGTTATGATTATTCAGGTACACCTATAGAATGCAATGGTGATTGACCATGCACAGACTCTGACGACTCTTCTGGGCTGATATATGGAGCTTGCTATCCTTCTATCCTAACATATACAACACACATTCACTATTGGTCATATATGACTTATGCATTGTATGTCATGCATGCAATATATTCTTCCATCTCGAGAGAATCTAATCCCTGCTCTAATACCACTGAATGTGATGCCTATAAGCATAACCAAATACATGGCCACTAACAAATATACACACGTGGCATAAGAAATTTTCTCGATAAAATGTACTTGTGTATATACTAATACTCGTATGTACAAATATTATTTAGCATTCCACGCATACTTGTCTAACATTACACACAGATCAACAGAAGGCTATCTTGTATACACAATGCCATTACAAAAAATGCCAATGCAAGAGGAAGGTCGGTTACACCAAAACTCGTTTCAGCCCACCTAAGACTCCAACACAAGCTTCAAGCCCTTATCTAATCAAATCCTAAAAAGTATGCGTGAGTTTTTGAAAATTAAAAATTATATATATATATATATATGAATGAAATTGAAAAATATATATGAAATTGAAAAAAAAAAGGGGCAATCGCCAATTGAAATTTTTTTGATCGATTGCTTTTCTATTTAATATTTGTTAAAGGAACAACATCTCGGTTAAGAAGATGGCTTCATCTGAGAGATGATAAAAGGTTTAGAATGAATCGAAGAGATCTTAATCGCTCACAAGTGAGGCATCCTTCTATGGTTACGAGAAGCCAAAAACATACGCTAATACTGAGACTTTTGAGAAGAAATCTCTCCAAATATAGAACGGATAGTAAACATACTCTCACAGAGCATGTTAGAACTGTTAATAAAATGATGCAAGCTATTATTAGTAATGGTCTCATTATGGATTGTTATCATAAAATCATAGCTCTATGCAAGACCTTACCTGATTCTCTTTATACAAGACTTTTAAGTTTTAAAGGGTCCATTTTTTATACTAAATCATAGAAAAGAATTGAGGACAAAAGAGAATTTCTAAAAAAAAAGCTCAGATCATATAAGACATTAGTCTATATGTTATCAGAGGATTAAACCCTGAACAATTTAAATAAATCTTCCATTTTAAATGTGAATCCCAGCCTTAGAACTTCGAGATGTCCTAATTTGAGCTATCCATAGATTAAGAATAATGTTAACTATATCTTGGATAGAAGAGAATTTGAGGAGTTTATTCCTATAATAGTTAGGTACATAAACCTAAATGAATAGTTTTATATATTATTTATTTCGTTTATGTACATAATTCTATTATATATTGAACCATTTGTTTTATATGTTATGAAATGTTTATTTAATTATATAAATTATTATGTTGTTACTTCATAATATGGGCATTCTATAATTAGTAAGATTCAATAGAATTCTCATATACAATTATGATTGGCGCAATATAAATTAAATTATAAAATTTTGACATTTGAGATTGAATAATGATTAGGAACGTATTGAACTTTCTCATTTAATCTATATAAAAATATTTAATAATTTAATTTAAAATTACAACTCAGTGATATATATAAGTGATTACATTTATAACGTCTCTTATAGTTTGTGACTAACTATGGCATCCAAGAAAATTACAGTTGAATTGAATAAAGGTGAAAAATTGAATATTGATAATTACAATATATGTTACCTAAAAATGCACTATTTCCTTGAGGAGCAAAAAGATTTGGAGGCTATTAATAATATTATGGAGGAGTTCAAGCTGGTGAAGAAAATATGAACAACGTATAATATAGGCACGGTGTGGCTGCTTTTAATGTCTAGAAGAAGAAGGATTCCACTTTTAGAGGAATTCTTATAAGTTCCATGAATTTTGATTTAGTATATGAATACCAACAATACCCGACTGTAAATGTAATGTGGGTCACTTTGAGAGAGAAGTTTGGAAGAATAACTGTCTCCAAACTAAGATAGTTGAGCATTAAGTTTGACACTTACAAAAAGATACCTAATAAGCCTATAAATAACAATTAAGGGATATGTCAAATATGATCATGGAACTCAAAGAAGTTGGGCATAACCTCTTTGATGAACAGTAAGTTCAAGCTATTATCCAATCTCTCTCTAAAAGTTGAGAACATATAAAGGTGAATATGACGCTCAATAAGAATATTAAGATGTTAACTAATATTTCACGCCTCTTGGAATTGGAAGATGAGTGCCTTAAGGCTGCCAAGTCGAATGCCCATACATATGTGGTTGAATTAAGTTCCAATAAGACTTTTGGATTTAAGCGAAAAAAGGTTTAACAATAATTGGAAAGGCAAAGATAAGGTAAGTGAGATTGGACATAGACCAAAGAAAGGAAACAAGTATTTAAAATGCAAAAGAGAAAAGTGCGGTAAAAGAAAGAATAAGATCAAAATGACTTATTACAACTATAGTAACCTGGGTCATTTTACTCGTAAATGCACTGACCCTAAAAAGGTACCATCTTATCTAATTTCTATCAAAAGAAGTTATGTTTTTGAAATTTTTATTTCTACTACTGTATTGTTTACTGAAACCCATCCTATATGGACTATAGACTTAGGAGTCATGGACTATATAGTTAGAGACAGAAATGAATATATAAAATTTTATCGATCGATATCTAAGTAGAACTAAGTGGATCTTTGTAGGCAATAATATGAGAGCTGAAGTTAAAAGAATTGGCATGTGCAAATTACATCTACAGGAAGGCTAAATCATGTACTTACATGATGTTCTTTATGCTTTTAATATTCTATAAAAAAATTTTTGTATACTTAATCTATAAAAGTTAGGATATGGTTTATATTTTATAGGTGAATGTGTTAATATTACATTTGATACTATTTATTATAGTTATGGATATATTATGGATAATTTTATGGTGTTGAGCATAAATTATTGTAATAGTAATCATGGTGTTTATTTTTCTTTGTTCACTAAATCTAGTAATGATAATGTAGATGTACAATTATGACATGCTAGATTAGGGCATATTAGGAAAGATAGAATGAACAGACTTGCTCATGATAGTCTATTGGGATCAAACACAAAATTTAAATTGCCTACATGTAAATTTTATTTATGAGGAAAAGCTACTAAAATATCATTTAGAAAAGGCACATGAGCTAAATTTTCTTTGCAACTAATACATTTTAATATATGTGGACAATGAGTGTAAAAGAAAGGCATGGAGCCTTATATTTCATTACTTTCATAGATGACTTTAGTCGATATGGTCATGTCTATTTGAAGCATTAGATTGTTTTAAGAAATATATAAATAAGGTTGAGAATCAATTAGATACGCAAATAAAATCATTAAGGACCGATCGATGTGGGGAGTATCTATATGAATAATTTAAAGAACTATGTAATGAAAAAGGAATTATAAGGCAATTAATGACTTTGAGAACTTTATCATAAAATGGTGCTGCTAAGTGAAAGAATAGAGCATTGCTTGAAATGGTTAGGTTAGTAATGGCACAAGCTAATCTTCTGATTAGTTATTGGGGAGATGTTTTATTATTTGCAACCTATATATTTAACCATGTACCTTCTAAATTGGTTTCCTTTATACCTTATGGAGTTATAAACATATAGAAAGCCCAACTTGAATGAGTTACATCCATGGGCAATATACATTCTTGATAATTTCCACAAATTTGAAAAATTAGGACCAAGAGGAAAGAAATGGTTTTTATAAGATATCCTAAAAATTCAAAAGGTTCTATGTTTATTAGTGAGTATTTTAATAAAAGATTCACTAAAATTAAGTCCACTTTCCTTGAGAATTATTTCCTTATAAGGGATAATGTTGATAAAGATTATTAAATACCCTCTTAAGGCTAGCAGGATCAAATCTCGCTAGAGACTCATTGTGACCGAGGAAGATAAAGTCCATCCTTCCTCACCCCAAAAAGGGCACCTTCACAAGTGAGATGGGAAGTGAACTTCTACCTCCTAACCCTAAAATAATGGCACCTCCAGAAGTGAGGTGGGAGACATCCCGAATGCATTCAAAAATTAAACACCTTAATGGTTATTTCCAGGAGTGGAATAATCATAACAATCGCACCGTGACTGACACACCTGTGATTATATTCTAAAATAAAGATCCTCTTAAGAAATTCATAGAGTAACTCACAGAGCAACATCAGAAGTAAGCAAAATTAAGAACATACATTAGAAGCACAACCATAACACATAAGGTAAGGAATGTAAGGAAAATCATCATCCATAGAGTACTAGGTAAAAAGAGATTAATAAAGAGGCCACAAAGGGTATAAACAGCTCTGTCAAACTCAACTAATATTTTTGGATAGTAGCCTACAGAAAGGTAACTGTGATGCTATCACTCATCGGGGGGATTACTGGTAGAGGGGATAGTTGAAAGAGTAGCCTCTGACTCAATTTCTTGCAACACTTCCTGGAGGCCAGACAACTCTCTCCCTTCTTCTTGAAGTAGAGGGATATATTCATGCCTCTCCAGGACCTCAATAACCAGGGAGGCAATAGCCACAGGGCCCTCGTCCTCTTGGGCGTGCTCTTCCTGATCCATCTCGGGACCGCCCCCAACCTCATCGAAAGGCGAGAAGTCTTGACCGGGGAAGTTCTTATGTGCCTGTAATGACCCATATTTTCCTTATTAAATTAAGATATGAATTTTAGAGTGTTAATTACTATTTTTATGAAATTATTGTTAAATGAGTATTTTAATAAATTTTAATAATTAATAAGTGAATGTATTTATATATATTTTTGGTGTGTGTATATAATTAGTGAATAAATTTAAAAGTTAAGTATTGTTTTGATAAAAATATTTTCAAGGAGGGACTTAAAGGATAATTTTTAGTCTTAATAATTATATATATATATATATATATATATATAGAGAGAGAGAGAGAGAGAGAGGAGACAGGATCAAAAATAGGATAGTTTGAACTGAAGAATGCATAAGAGAAGAAGAATGATACGATTTTAATGTAGCCTACTATATTGTTTCGTTAAACCAGCTAGGACATAAAAGGTCACGAGGCAGATATCCACAATATGAGAGTAGGTATGTAAAACTGTTTGAACAGTGAAAATAGATATTGTTGAAATTAAAACAGTTTGGGTTGTTAAAAATGCAGATGCATATGCATGATCACAAATCACCCTACAAGAAAACAATAGTATATAGGATGAATGCAGATGTATGATTACAAATCACCCTGTCAAGAAAATTTAAAAGTAGGAACGGCCCAGAGGAATGCTCCAGATAGGTAACCGTTCAAAATAAAATGGTGTATGGCTTAGAGGGTGCCTAGTCAGATAACCATACACAGAAGGGAGTAGAAGAAGATTGAGCAAAGTATAAAATAACACAATTTTCTAATGTGCAAGACCCTACTAAAGGCAAGCACAGAGCATACATAAATTTACAAAAAATAAATTAAATAAAGTTTGAAAATATAACTTTAATACCACCTTTTATTTATCAAAATATGGATACAAATTCTATCGATGGTTACAAATGTTTGGGTACAGGTGAAAAGGAAACAAGAAGGTTTTCTTATAATCACTCAGTACAAAGTTTGATTACAGATAGAAAGAGTAGAGCTGAATTTTCTCTAATCTATTTCTCTATGAAAATTGCAACCTTCCTTATCTTATGGCAGGAGGGTCTTCTAATAGACGAGCAATGGACATGGAGCTGACAGAAGACAAGCTGGCCATCATGCTGATAAAGACTTTGGAGCCCACATTTGGTGGAAGCAGACTGATGAGCTGCACATGGAGTAGGGCTGAGCTTTATATAGGAGAGCTGGAGAGTCCTTCATATGGGCGAACTGTAGTTTGGTAAGAAAAGAGGCAGATAAAATTATTTTGAGTCTGTAGGCTTTTGACTTTTTTTTAAGTCTTTTTACTTTTACATTTACAATTGATACAAGTAAATAAAAGTAAATACAAACGATACAAAATATAAATACAAAATACAAAAATAAAATACAATATTAGAATCCACTGTTGCCAAAGTAGTTGTCTCCTAAATTAATAATGATAGGCTCAGAAGAACTTGAACTTGAAGAATCTTCAAGCAAAGAGTCTTCAGGCTGAGAGGATCCCTGTTTAGAAAAGAAAGTTCTGTTGTCCAGAAGCTGTTGGATTGTTTGGTAGAATTCTTCTTCAGTTTTGGCGCCAGCTTGTTTGGGCATTACAAATGACTTCTGTGCCAGGAAAACTGTGGTCTCCTTTGGGCATGGAAGTAAGTTGTTCTTGACTAGCCAGTTATTAACCTTTTGCAGAGTGATCTTCTCTTTGTATAAAAAAGCATCCCACCACTTGACTTTGTATCTTCTGGTGAGAATTGTTTAACCATCTTGTTATATGTTGTAACTGAAATACCACACACACACCCATGGTAGGAAAAACTTCGTGCAAAAAATAAGAAAAGGATTAAATCTTTTTTCATTTGCTGAAGGTTTATAATGTTGTTTAAAGAGGTCAAAATAGAGTTTAACTTCTGGAATGAGTGTTTCAGGAATGGTCCTAAGGTAAGTCCACCATTGAATAAACCAGAAGGGAAGTTTGGAAGTTTAGAATTTTCTATTAAAAAATAATAGCCAGGAGTGGCTGAAGCTATCATTTTGGATAAAGAATGCATTGAACCAGCCTGTTGATAGTCCCAGTAGTTAAAAACTAGCAGTGGGTAACTCGGGTATCAAGGCTTGGTGGAAATGGTTTGGTTTTGTGCAATTCGGAACCCCATTCTATTGGGTGAAGGATTCTCTAGATTGTACAGGTTGAATAAGAAGGATGTGGATTTTTCTCATCTTTCTAAAAATATTTGAATTTGGTAGAGCCAGTAGTTTCCAAAATGGCTTGATAAAAGCTTTAAGATTTTGAAATATCCCAAGGTTTATAAAACCAATTTTTTGGAAACAGTTTAGAAACTGCCTTGGAGGGTTTTTGATCAAAAAATCCATCCTCCATGGTCAGAATGTTTTAATAATTCAATTTTTTTAAATACTCAGATTTTGTTCTCAAAATTGGATTTTGTTGTAAAATAATTTAAGAAGAACCTGTTTTGGAAACCATTTGAGATGGTTTTTTTACATAAATCTCCATCTTTGGAATTCTTAAAACTTCTTTTCCTTTTCCCACTCTTTTTGAAGATTGAGAATCGACAGAGGTTTGAGCCTACACTGTTTGAGCCGAGGGCTGGGAGGCCTGCGACATTGTTTGGAGAGCCTGGAAGAGCTCTGGAGATTGGGTCAATTATTCGACCCATATTTGAATTTGGGCCTACTTATAGGCCTCAGCATCTTGTTCTTCTTAGACCATGTCCATCCATGATTTGATGGGCTGAGCTGAAGAAGGTTTGAGAAGTTTTTGAGTCGTGGAATGGGCTAGTGTTTGGGATTTTTAGGCCAGTGTTTATTTTGATGTTTAGGCTTTTTCATCACCGGTGTTTGCAGGGCCTTTTCCCTTATCTTCCTTCTTCTTCCTGGGCATTAGGATCTGTTTTGTAGGAATTCCCTTGTCAGAAAGTCAGGAACTGAGTTTGTATCTCCTTTTATATATTCAATTTCAAAATTAAATATTGAAAATATGGCTTGCCATCGAGCAAATATTTGTTTGGAAGTAATATTTTGAACATCTTTTTGTAAAACTTCTTTTGCAAATTTACAATCAATTCTTAAAAGAAATTTTTTATTCAAAAGATCACTTTGAAATTTAAAAATACATAAAACAATCGAAAGAATTTCCTTTTTAATTGTGAAGTAATTCTTTTGACAGTCATTCCAATGTGTAGATGTAAATTGGACTATGCATTCCTACCTATTTTGAATTTGTTTTAAAATTTCCCCATATTCCAAATCTGATGCATCAGTTTCAATAATTTTTAAAAGCAATGGATCCACAATATGCAGACATGAAATTTCTAAAACTTATTTTTTAATTTGTCTGACAATATCAGTATGATGATCAGACCTTGCAACTGGATACTTTTTTAGTCTATCATGTAATGACTTTGCAAGACGATTAATGTTTGGACAGAAATCTAAAACATAATTCAGACTTCCTAAAAATCTTTGCAATTGAGTTTTGTCCAAAATTTTATCTGAAAATTTGGATGCAAATGTAAGAGATCGTTCAATTGGAGTTATAGTTCCATGAGTGATGTAATGACCCAAAAACTGAACTCTTATTTGGAAAATTGAAATCTTTAATTTTGAAACTACTAAACCATTTTTCTTTGTCACATTTAAAAAGGTTTGCAGATGCTTGAAATGCTGTTCAATTAAGTTTGAGAAAATTAAACCATCAACAATGTAAACAATACAGAAGTTTGAATATGGATTGAAAATGTCATTCATGATTCTTTGAAATTCAGAAGGATCATTTTTCAAATCAAATGGCATAACGTTCCACTCATACTGTCCAAAGGGGATTGTAAAAGAAATTTTATACCGATCCTGAGGATGTATTTGAATTTGCTAAAAACTAGATTTCATATCAAACTTTGAAAAGATTAAAGTAGAATGAAGTTTTTGAAGCAAATCCTTTTTGTTTGGAATTGGATATCGAATTCATTTTAAAGTAGTATTTAAAGGTTTGTAATTGATCATAAGCCTGGGTGTACCTCTTTCTATTTCGCTGTTTTTATTGATATAGAAAGCAGCAAAAGACCAAGGTGATCGAGATTTTAAAATCAGACCTTTTGACTCTAAATCTTGAATTTCTTTTCTACAATGTTTTTCTAGGGTTTCGTTCATTTGAATTGGTCAAGCCTTGGTAGGAATCTGACATTCATCAAAATCATTTTCGTAGGGCAGGTCAACTACATATTGCATTCTGTCACAAAAAGCATAAGGAAGTTCAGAACAAATTTCTTTTTTAATTTTATGTTGAAAAAATTGGATTTCAGATTTAATAGAATCATGTTGAAGTTGGTTCTGAATTCTTTGAAGTTTGACATCTTGTTGCAAATGCATTAGATATGTTTATTTAACTTTAATTAAAGCATTTATTCTAAAATCATAAATAGAATGAGCTTTAATCAAATTTAAATTTCTCTTTTTGGGCTTTTCGACAAAAAGAAAAACTAATTTTTTATTTCTTGCTTTAAAATAAATACCTTGTTCGTTGATTTTATAGGGAGTAATTAAATTGATAAAAGGAGTCCCTGTAATAACTATCCAACGTAAATCTTTTGCAAGAATGAATAAATTCCTGAGTGCAACATTTCCTATAACCATTGAGGCTTCAACTTTGCCACCAATGGTCAATTCAGAATCATTTACAACTGTAAGTTTTTCTTTAGTTTTCTGGTGAAAATATTTTGGAACCAAATCATACCTGATACAACTTAAATCAGCACCAGTATCAAATAATGCAATTGTTTCCAGTACAAAATCATTTGAAAAAATGATTTTTGTTTGAATCAAATATTTTCGAGAAGTAATTTCCATTAAAACATTGATATAGTTTTCTAGAACTTTTTCTAGGCATTGCATGTTTAGAGGTTCAGAAGGACCGTCAGAGTCCTCTGAATCAGAACTTG
>CATIWO010451182.1:0-16173 GCA_949673435.1 Macaranga tanarius
TTTTTTAAATCAAAATCATATATAAATAAATATTTCAATTTATTAAAAAAAAAGTAAATAAATAAAGAAAAAAAAAGGGAGAAGATGGCTCACCGGAAGAGGAGGAAGGAGGGAGGAGGAGAGGCGGGCGGAGCTCGGACGGCGTCGGGCGGAGGTGGGTGGCTCGGGAAGACAGTGCTGGCGGGAAGACAGCGCTGGCGGGGAGGGACAGCTGCTGGCAGGGAGGGATTGGCGGCCGGCGAGGGAAGCAGGCGGCGGTCGGCTGGCTGGCGGAGGGAAGGAGGCCGGCGGTGGCAAAGAAGAGAGAGAGAGAGAGAGAGAGAGGGAGAGGGAGAGGAGAGAGAGAAGAAAAAAAAAGTATTTTTTTTTTAAATAGAGTTAAAATTACCGACGGACACGTGTCCGTCGGTAATTACCGACGGAAACATGTCCGTCGGTAATTAGCGACGGACAGCTTGTCCGTTGCTAATTAGCTCCAAAATTCGGGCGCCACCACTTGGCGCCCGAATTTTACTCAGCTTTTAGCGACGGAATTTTTTTCCATCGCTAAATTCCAAGCCGTCGGTAATTAGCGACGAAAAAATTCCGTCGCTAAAATCCGTCGGTAATCTGGCACATTCTAGTAGTGTAAATTAGCAAAAATTAAATTTAAAATTATTTATTTATTTAAAAATGAATATTTAATTTAAAATATAAATAAAACATAAAAATACAATTAATGTTTAAAATTATTTTACAAAAAAATAAATAAATAAATGATCAATTATTTGTTAAATTTGAAAACTAAAAAAGTTAAGTTTCAGCTATTCAATTTTTTATTATGACTCAATAGCACTCATATATATAGTTAAATAATTATGAATGTAGTTTTGAAAAAAAATTAATAAATTTAATTTTACATACATATATATTAAAAGTTATAAAAAGTGTGAGTAAAAGTAAAAATTGAGAATATAAAAAATTTGAACTATATATAAATCATAAAGTATTATTTTTTGACATTTTAATTTTTCAATTTTCAATTTAATTTAATATTTACCTTAAAAGAAATAGAGAAAAATCTTTTAAAAACTTCATTCACAAATTTCAGAAATTTAATTTTAAAATTATATGTTTTATATATTTTTAAATTCAACATAAATCGAACCTAACTACTAATTTATAAAATATTTTGGATGAATTAATTAAAAATAATAATGTTGGTGTAAATTTAATTTTGTTATTTTATAAAATAATTTCTACATATTTTCATGTGGATAGGTCACATTATTATTTTTATATCTAGTTCACCCAAAATATTTTATAAATTAGTAAGTAGATTCAATTTATATCACATTTATAAATATATAAGACATAAAAAAATCTTTTTTTAATTTTTCTCTATTTCTTTATATGTATTTAAAATTTTGACATTCTAAATCCCTTATTTTTACTTACTTACTTTTTATATCTCTTAATATCTATAGATAAAAAATTAAAAATTAAATTTAATAATTTTTAAATTTACATTCATAATTATTTGATTATATACATGAGTATTATTCAATTATAATTGAAAACTAGAATATATGCAATTTAATTTTTAAAAAATAAATAATAATTTTGATTTACTTTAGTAAAAAATTTTAAAAATTATTTTTTATTTTTTCTATTTTAAGGTAAATATATAATTTAAATTAAATTAAACTGAAAATTTTGAAAATTAAATTTTAAAAATAATATTTTATGATTTTTATATAATTAAAATTTTTAATATTTTGAATCTTGTAATCTTAGTCACACACCTTTTATAACTTTTAACATCTAAATATGTAAAATTTAAAATTTAAAATTTAAAAAATTAAATTTATTAATTTTTGTAATTATTTAATTATACACATGAGTACTATTCGGTTATAATAGAAAAATTGAATAGATGTAACTTAATTTTTTTATTTTTGAAATTTAACAAATAATAATTAATTTTTGTCACACTTCCTATATCTAAACTATCTAACCAAAACTTGGCCATGAAGCGTACTTTATATATATATATATATATTCTTTTTTTTATAAATTTATATATTATAGAATAACGAGATTAGTGTGATAATTTGTAATGTGAATAGATGTAACATAATCATCACAAGTCATGCAAATTAAAAAAATATCTTCGTTGAATTTCCTTTTTGCATGATTAAAGGGCCAAAACTGTATCTAAAAAAAAAAAAAGGGTCAATTACGATCACCCTGAGATTTGTACCATCACACTAGTCTGTCTCTGTATTTTCATAAGTCAACTATTTCCCCCCTCATGTTTCATTCCGTAAACTATTGCCTCGTTCAGTGAAAATATTCTGTTAATTTTTGGAATATTCTGTCAGCATTTTGGAATATTCCTTTAAGAATATTCCAAAAATTAACAGAATATTCCAAAATTTAACGGAATATTTTCACTGAAAGGGCAATAGTTTACGGAATGAAACCTGAGGGGGGAAATAGTTGACTTATGAAAATGTAGGGACGGACTAGTGTGATTGTACAAACCTCAGGAGTGATCGTAAATTACCCAAAAAAAAAAAAACGCTTCCAATTTTACTGTTATAATAGTACTATTCATATCATAACTTTTTTTGAAATTAATTTTATTTTTATTATTCATATCATAACTTTTTTGGAATGAATGCAATTTTCATTTCATTAAATCATAAAAGAATAATTACACGGAGATAAAAAATACAACAAACAACACAAGTCCAAATCTATCGCCATAGTACTTCACAAACATCAGCATTCATCACCCCTAAAAAATAATAAAAGCTAAGATCTGAATCCTTGAATCAATATCTTCACTTTCTAATGGAAGTACAACTCCGAAAAAATGGATAGAAACCATCCATTGAGAGAAAATCATCCATCAAGAATAAAAACCACCGTCAACAACTAAAATCTCGATAACTAGATTTATGGAGTACCAAAAAATACAATAACAACTAGAAAAAATGTATAAGGATTATAGATCTCCCTTTAAAACTACTTATTTATATATAATATTACAAAAATCAAAAGAAATAGGTGGTTTTTAGCTAAAAAAGCCATTTTAAAAATCACTAAATCACTAAAAAATCGCTTACGAGAAAAAGAGAGAAAAGAGAGAGAGAAAAAAAAAAAAACTTTGTATAAGGACTTGTAACACATATCATTTTCCTATATTATATTTCCTTTTTATTTTTGTCAAAGAACATGCTCTTTTATATATGTGCATGTTTTCTGACACGATTTATAGATTTTATTTTCATTTTATTCACCAATATTTTTCAGCATCCGCAAATTTATATTATTTTTTTATTTTTATGTGTTGCTTGTTGGTATTATTAGTGTTGTTGTTGTTATTTATTTGACATGTTCATAGATAGTCAAAATTGTTATTAAGCAGCTATATAGTATTAATTAGAGAACTCCTTGTATTATCAGTAAGGATGTAATTTTAATGTTGGTAACAAAATTATCTTTATCTTACAAAAACAAAAAACAACTTGAGATAGATTGGTTACAGATAGTAGTTAGTTATAGATGGTGGTTATTTCAGAAAATATCTAATTAATAAGGAAATAATCATATATAGAGATTTCACTCCTTAGAAGCCTTGTAATTAGTAGTGACTTTAGCCATTTCTGTTGGTTGAACCGTACGTATATATCATACAAAGGTTGTAGGTTCTTAAATCTTGGTATGTTAAGAACTTAATTACCACCCTAGTATCACTGGCTCTCTCTCTTTAGGATATTAATATATCCATTTTTAAAGTTTCGTGTTGCTGCCTCAATCTTCTTCATATTCCATTTTGCCTGTGAGAAGTATAAGGCTTATTTTTGAATGTTGATATATAGTCGCTTTTTAGGTCAATTTCACTATGTTAGCTATACAAATATAAATATTTATTATTGCCTATTAATGCATGTTCATAATCCTTTAGGAATTTTATATGAAAAATAATAAGTTTTTGTCGCTTTTTTTAACTGAAAAATGTATAGAGGGCAATAAAATAAGCTGGCATAGTTTGGTCATGATTTACACATGCATGTGGGGCAAAAGGAGCATGCAAAAGCACAAATAGAAGTTAATTGATGATAGGCAATTGATCAAGTAGCAGTGAGTTGCAAAAGATGACACTACTCGTCCATGGAACTTAGAATTTGAATAATTCTATCCACAATTAATTCCAGAGTTCAGGGCATCATGTGGATTTCATCTCATGAATATGTCTAGTGGCCAGCTTTAGTTGGAGTCACTACTAGTGGCACTAATTATTCTGCAATATTTTATTTAAATGTATAAATTGTTATTTATTAATATCCCAAAAAAATTTCATGTTGTAGCTAGAATTTGTCACGTGTTATGTTTAAGAATAAATTCTTATGATAAATTTTATTCATTTTTTCAGTAAAAGGAGGATTTGAAATCAAATTAATGATTTTGAGAAATCAAATTATTTGAATTTAATTTTTAGTTCAAAAATTAGTTGCATGATGCTTAATTATCATGCAAATTTTATATTCCAATAATAAAGGTGAATAAAAATTTATGTTTCTTTTTTTAAAAATAACCTACTAGTGAGGGATGTTTTAATTAATAATTAAGATAAAGAAAGTTGGTTTTTAATACAACATGAAATTCAAAGAAAAAATTAGTTTTTTTTGGACCATAAATAAAAAATTTACTTGTGTTTTGAAAAGATATTGTGCTATAAAAATCTTCTATATGAATAAAAAAATTTAAATTATAACATTCAGAATTTCATGAAAAATTATTTTAAAATTTTTATGCTACAATTCTGCCTCAAAGATTTAAACATATTAGATAGTAAAAGATTTCTTTTTCTTTTTCGATATCTAAATAAAATTAAACTCATAAAAAAGGTGATTTTCAATGTTAATTAATAGAAAAAATGTATAAAAAAAGTTACAACTGCAAGAGTGATCAAGTTGCAAAAATTCCAGTTGGGAATATAAGATTTTTTTTAGGTTGTAATTTTTTTTTTTTATGATGTATACATATTAGAATCTTTTCTGATTTAAAAAAAAAAAAGATAGAATATAGAAATATCACTCTTATCATTATATGATTCAGTCACAGCCTTTTACATGTTTTGAGAACATGCCCTTGCAGCGTCTTTTGATGTCTTGAAGTTTAAATGTTTAATTAATTAATAGCATAAGTACCTTCTTAATCATTGCATGTTAACTTTAATCTTATTTAATTGTCTCCTCATAAAAGAATAAACGTGTACACTTCTGTCATTAGTGAATCACTAATATTATTTCAAAAAAAAAATCACTAATATGATACTATTATTAAATAATATATATTTTTTTGGAACTAGGCGAGTTCCATCCATTGATGTATTTAAAGGAGTTAATGTCACTAAACTACTTGTAAAATAATATTATTTAAATATGTTTTACTTCATGCCAATTTATCTATAATCTAATTGATTAATTTTCTATAAACATTTGTGTTGCTGGAATTTGAGTTTTTCTGTTCATCAATATTAGTAAAAATTATTACTTTTTTATATTATTTTTTTTTATGATGAACAACTTGTAAAAAGGGGTACTTTTTATTATATGATTCACCTATCTCAAATTATTAAATCTTTTGTTAATAAAAAATTCCTCTTGCATCATATATTTAGAAAAAAATACTGAAACTTTCTTGAGATAAATTCAGATTATATTAATCGACCTTCTGTATTGAAAATAATAAGAAAATCATTCAAGTTTTAACCTTACATTATTAATTTTTTTCATAAAAAATATTTAGAGATAAGTACAAAAAAGTAGCATGTGGTTAGACGTTTTTTCACTTAAAGGACTGTGGTATTTTTCGTAATATTTAGAGGTTTGTGGTTTGATTTTACTTGTATTTTAGTACCCTGATTAGTAATATTATTAAAAATATATGATATAATGTTAAAATAAAATGAATATTTAATTGTAAATTATTAAATTTAACCAACGAAAATAAATTTATAAAAAAAAAGATGTATGTTTAATTTTATTAGGAATAAAAAATAATAATTTTTAAAATAAATATATAATATTTTTAAAAGTATTTAAATAATTATATTGATGGTAAATCATATGTAAAACATTTTTATTAATGAAATGTAGTGTTATATTAACATTTTACTATAAAATAATGACAATATTAGTTGAGATGGTATTAAAATGTTAGAAAATGAAACCACAGACCTCTAAATGTTACAAAAATATCAAAGTCCTTTAAGTAAAAAAACATCTATTACTTTTTTATATTTATCCCAAATATTTATATATATTTTATTAGTCATTTTAAAGAGATCAGTGTATGTGATTAGCATATACTGCAGACAAATATAAACCTTTTTAAACTTTATTAAATGCAATAAATATAGAAAATAACACAAAAATGGAATATTGAAGTCACGTAATTAGCACCAAAATATTAATTCACTCACTCGTGTATGTAAAATTATTTGAAAGTTAAATTACTTTGTTTTGTTAAAATAAAAGAATTATCTCTCAAAAAATAAAATAATTAAATTATTTATTTTTAAAAATAAAATAGGTTATTTACTACAGTATTAATTAAAAAAATTAAAATATTAATGTAGTTAAAACAGAAAAAAATAAAAGATTAGATTTTGTAAAAAGAGGGATAAAAGTACAAGGGAGATTCTTGAATGACTTTGTATTTTAGATAGTTTACTTTTACTTTACTTTTATCACGTAATACGAGGGGATTATTAATAAAGTAAAATTTATTCTGTAAAAACTAAATTAATTATGTCAATATTTTGAGAGAAAAATGTAAAAAAAATTATAAATGATTATCGCTGATAATTATCAGATGTAGAATTAGTTAAATAATTTACTGATAAAGTAAAAGCTACATGTTTATTGGATCAACTAAAATTTCATGCTTAAAAAAACTTGTTATGGATATAATTATGAATCTGATTTGTTTATATATCTATAAATTATTCGCCAGTAGCGAGAGCATTTCTCCTTTGGGAGAAGTAATGCGTTCAACTTGCTTCTTTTGTTACTGCTAAGAAATTAAATTTTTTACAATATGTTTGATATAAATAAATTTTACAAAATTTTATGAAATTTATTTATAATTTAAAATAATATATATTTGGTTTAAATAAATATATTGTATAATTTAATTGTAATTCCATTTTTTTTAATTTGTAAAATTGATATATAACTAGATCGAATTCTAACAAAATAGTTGGAATTTTCAAATGAATTTTACAACTTTTAAGTCTATATTTCTAAATAATTAAAATATTTTTATTTTTAAAAATATATTTCTATTAGGGTTTTTTTTGACCAAAAATAAAAATTAACTTGAATTTTAGATTTATACCAAATATAATATGACAAAATATAGAATTCATTTGAAATGAATTCCATAAATTATTCACTTGAATCAAACACACTTCATTAATAAAAATTCATATGAAAATGAAATAAATTGGTCGGTAGAATTGAACCAAACATAATTTAGGGTGTACAAAGTTTAGACGTGTAAGACCTTATCTACAAAGGGTAAGAAAGTGATTTAGCAATTATTTTTTAGAAAAATATTATTAAATATAAAATTGAAAGTTTATTATTATTAATCTGTAAATTTTATTTTAATTTGATTTATATGAAAATTTTATTTTCTATTATACAGTCAATATTGAAACTATTTACAGTATTGAAACTATTTAACATCACTATTAATTAAAAAAATAACTATAAATGCACTTAAAACCTATTTCAAAAGGCAAGAACATTTATTTGAGGTAAAGTTATTATATTTAATTCTCTTTTCTACACCACTACAATTTTTTTTTTTAAAATATCTAGATAAATATGTTTGGCAAATAAAATATTTTAAACTATTAATAATTAACAGTCTTAATATATATACAAAAAAAATAAATATGCGTAAAAATAATAATTCACAAAAATATCTAAAAACTCACAACTAAGGTGCATTTAACTTGGAATTTGAAAAGAGCGCTCTTTTTTATTAATTGTATATAAAGCACACACAAAAATTAGGAGTAAAATATACTCATTCACAACCATGACAATTTTGTAAATGTGTATTAATCTGTATAACCTACACATATGCACACTTATTGTTTGAAAGGGTATTTTAGTCATTTTATATAGCAATTAACGGAAAATTTGGCTTAACCCTAATAGAAGTATTTAAATATTAATAGAATAAAAGTTGAGGGAGGCAAAAGTTCAATTTTCAAATAGTAGGAAGATAAGCGTTAATTAGGTCAAACCTCAATAAGAAAAATGTAATTTGCTTTTAAGATTATTTAAACTGTTCATCTTTTTTTTTTTTTTTTTTTTATCAAGAAGCTACTAATTAAATTCATAAAAAGTATGAATCAATTTAAATTTTTATTCTCTTTCAAAAAAATTTGAATTTTTATACAAATACATTTAATATAAATAATTCAATCATAAACAGTCATAAAATGACATTAATAAAAAAAATTAATGAATGTACTATCCCTAGGAATGCGTTTGCAGAAGAAAGAAATGAGTTACTTTGCCCACACGTAAGACATCTCCTGGGTCAAGTCTTGTTTTTAGTATTTCCAACTAGGACTCCTCTACTTTTCCGTCAAAGCCTAATCAATGCATTTGTTTTTGGTATCTGGCTCTTCAATTTTAGGGTGATTTACTAGTTGGCCTTGTGATTTCTACATTATACTACTTGATATATTTTTTTTCTGACAAGATGAATGATAATATTCATATCAAAAGGAACTCAATAGTAGGCTAATACAAGGTTAAATTCAGTACAAAATAGAGCAAGATGTGAAACTTCCACCTTAACCGGCTACAAAAAAAAAAAAACACATAAAAATCCAACAAAATCATTATCAACTTAGAAATCCTATGTCTAAGGACCACTTTAAGTCTAACAGAGCCAAACTAGTGATAGTAAATAATTGAAAAGCCTAACTAAAAGGAAAAACCTAAGCACAAATCAAGAAAACTAAACAAAAACCAAGAAAAAGACAAATAAAATTACAAAAAAATCTAAAACAACAAAGGAACAAACGAAATCTCCATAGCTGGATTTGGAACTGGAGCAACTGCTACCTATCTTAGCCTGAGAAAAAATTCTGCTGGCATGTAGTGGGTAGAAGCTGGTTCATCTTACTAGGGATAATAATGTTGGCGAGCTTTAGAATGCTTTCAGATTCAATTTGGTTCTTGAAGACCCAACAAAGACCGACACTATAATTTGCCTTAGCTTGATCTCCTTCAAGATCTGAAAGCCCACCCAGCAAACCAAAATACAAGACACAACACAAAAGTAAAGACACAGCACAAGAAAAAAGACAAGAAAAAATGATAGCACGGCACAAGAAAAAAGACAAAAAAAAAATGATAGCACGGCAAAACAAAAAAATAAAGACACACCACTATAGCACAATAAAAAGCAAAAAGAGCTGGGTAGTTTTTTGGTCCTAGAAGTACCAAAAAACCACCCAAATCTATAAAAGCAAAAAGAAAGAAAGAAGACGATGAATAGTGGGTGGGAGAGAAGTTGTAGAGCTGTCAAGGCTGTTAAATTTTATACTACTTGATATTTATATCATTTCTTTTTTTTATATTGCATAATTATTCAGAATTACAGTTAAATGACATATAAATTACCGAGTAAATACTACTTGGCTCTTCTATATGACTACATTGTATTATTTATCTATAATATTTAGTTTTTTATATTTTTTTATTATTAAACTAATTTTATTAGAATTTAACTATAAAATAATAATAATATCATTTAAATAAAAATATGAAATACCTAATTTAATTTTATATAGTTAATTAGTATTAGTTTTAAAATATATTTATTAAATATTAACTCAAAATATTTATATTGCATTAAAATATTCAATCAAATCAATTATATTTTTAATTTTGAAATCTAATTCTTTATTTGAATTGTTAGTTTCAAATGTTGGATATACAAATTAAATTATTTAAAAGTATTAATTTTATCGTAAATATAATTTATATACTCATTAATCTAAACTAAAAATTCAAATAAAAATAAAATTTAAAGTTAAAAAGAAAATTTATTGGGTCAATTTTTGTATGCAATATAAATATTTTAAGTTAATATTTAAGTAAAGCTATTTTAAGATTGGAAGTGATTAATTGTTATTTGATTAAAATTTTAATTAGATTAAAGTTAAAAATAACTATATTTATATTTTTAAAAATTTAAATAAAATGATCATTTTTATAGTCAATTAATGATAATATTTAACATAAATTTGTTAAACAATTAGTTTAATAATAAAGTATATTTTTAAAATTTTATTATTTTAGGAGCAAATAATTTAATATATTCAAATAGATGGGACATATTAGGAGTGTCAAAATGAGCGATGGCATGCAAGCATGATTCGTCTAACATGCAAAATTAGCGAATTAGGGTTAGGATTCAATGAGTTCGTGTAAAAAATGGATCGACCCATTAATGATACGGTTTTAAATCAGGTGGTATGGTGGGTTGACATGTGAACTATTACAACCCATTTAATTATACATGTCATATCGGGTCGTGTCAATTCGACATAACCCATTTATCTATATTTATTTTTTATGCCTATTTTAGAAGAATATATGAACTTTACTAGGTTATATGGAAATTGTAGTAATTATTGATATGATTGTATTATGCAAGTTGTTGAATTATGGATATTATTTTAGAGCTTTTTTTTTTTTTTTTTGCGAAAAAATACTATTTTTATAGGTGATGAATGTTATACATGTTAAATGGGTCATATTGAATTTTATGACCCGTACAACCCATTTAAATTAGTAGGTTACATGTGTCATGTTCGTGTAACTCGTTTAATTTTCATGTCGTATTAGGATTGAAATATTTGACATGATTAATAAATGGATCATGTTTATGTTGACCCTAATAATATCACTAAAGTGGGTCAACCCGACACGTACACGACCTACCAACCTATTTTGATACCCTTAGGACAAATAATATAATATATTTAAATAGGAAGGAAAATAATATTTAATTAATAATATCATGTTAATTAGTTAACGGTAATTGTAATGGAAAATTTAACATAAGAGGTAAATAGTACAATTATGCAAAATAGAAGGAGAAGAAGAGATAATATAAATTTTAAATGTTAGAGAGAAAGTAGTATAATATATAAAACTACATGGGGTAAATAGTAATTAACCCTAAATTTTATTTATTTATTTATTTTTAACACCTATCTTTGTGACACCCACAATGAAAATCATACACGTGGCACATGAAATTTTTTTCGCAAATAATATGTATATATACATATTCTTTTGTGTACATACATTGTCTACAACTCAACACATTCAATACACAAGGCTAAAATGTATACATAGTATCATTATAAAATGCTAAAATGTCATATGATAATGAGGATAAGTATGATTACACCAAGCTCACTTCTGGCCTACCTGAGATCATTATCAAATGCAGACTCCAAGCTTTATCTAACTAAGTCCTAAAAAATATAGATGCAAAGGGTTAAGCTTGCTACTCAGTAAGTAATCACTAATATAATAATATATTTTAATCTTGTAACACATCAAACTACATGGAGTCTGCTATAAGCAGATTTAATACCTTGATTCAAAATATTTTCATAAATTGTAGACACATCTTATAACTATAATATTTATATAAACTCTATATTTATGAGTCTAATTTCATTCCCAACTAGAATTATAGAATTTGGAAGTATATGGAATTACTTATGAATTTTTGAACACTAAAAGGTTATACAAAGTAATCAGAGTGAGTAATAAAATGTCAAGCTATTTTAGACTACCATAATGATAGATTCAACTCAAACTCAAAATATAAAAGTTGCAAAAGATTTTTCAAAGTTTTTCTAGCATTAAAACATTCTCTATTTGGAGTTTTATCGCTCAAGTTATATTAAAAATACAGAGACTAAAGTTTGTAGGAGATGGAACAGCTGTGTCTAAGGTCGTGCAAGTTATCTGCTGCTAATCTGGTTTTGCACGATTATGTAGGAAGTACGCACAACCAGGCCTGAGCCTTGAACTCGACACACTGTACACATACAGTCGTGCCTGTGTCTTGAACTCAGCACCCTGAACATGTACAGCCGTGCGTTGATGCCACACAGACAGCCTTGTCAAAAGCATTGCTAACAATCATGAGGGATCATGAAAAGCACAAAGACATATCAACCCACTTCTTAGGCCATAATTAAACAAAATAAATTCACCCATATCCAAGAAAAGCTCAATGCTAACCCCAAGACAACTCAAAAGTATACATAAACACCAAAACTCACTTTTGGGTGTAACATATACAATCAATCACAAATTCAAGCATTCATAATCATATCCTTAAATTATCAATAGTATTTTCACATATCAAGATCCATTCTCATGCATAAGATCAAAGAACATATATTAATACATCATTCAGTATCTGGCTGAAATGATTGTCACACAATTATCTCACACGTAAACAATTTTGGCATATTCCTCACAATCACATTTTTCACAAGTGGCCACTTACTGAGACTATCCGCCCAGCTCATTCCTAGATCTCACCATCACATATTAATTTTGGGTAGCTATCCGCCCGACTCAGCTTTCCCATATTTCATAATTAAAATTTCACATGTGGCCACTACTAAGACTATCCGCACGGCTCAGTCTCATATCTCACTTTCACACATCAATTATGGGTAGCTATCCATCCCGGATCAGCTTTTCCATATCTCACAATTAGTGGAGTCTATCGGCCTGGCTCTGTCTCCACTATTGCACACATACCTCACATTTCCACACATTCATTCAATATTCACATATGTATACATCATTACATTCCAATAGCAATACTCAAATTCATAACACATTCTATCAAAAATCTTAATATTAACACATCTCATTTCTTGCCACATCAAATGGCTTGCACAAACTAAACATAGTCAAACAACTATAATTTATAAGAGAACCAATATATATATATACATGATATTAATAATCACTTACCAAAAGTGCTTCTAACTCTTTAATGGAAAAGAGCTTCTCCTAGTTAGTGGTGTCTCCTCTATTTTTGTCAACTCCTACATATAACTATATATCAATCTCATATAGCAAACATTATACTTACACCTAACTCAACTAGATGTAACTTAATGCTCAAAGTTTGATATATCCAAATGATACACATACAAGTTCAATAACCATGATTTTTCTATTGATGCTAGAATTATGAGTCTACTCTCAATTTTAATTAGACTTACTCAATTTGGACATATATAGGACTATTTATGAATTATTGAATAAAATCAGGTCGTATAGAGCCATTAGAGTGAGTAATAAAATATCGAGCTCTGTTAGACCCTACAAATGAAAATTTCGGTGTAAACTCAAAACATACAAGTTGTAGAGGACTCTCTAAAGTTTTTAGAACATCCAACCTTGCTTAATTTGAAGCTTTACAACTTAATTTATAGTAAAAATCCTAGAACTAATCAACCATGAAAATAGATCACGAAATTAACAATAAATAGAACTTAATTACAATCAACAATTATACACACATAGCTTACCAATTGATGCTCCAGTTACTTGTAACACTCCTAGAGCTTCCCAAAACTCTTGTTAGATGATAAAAGTAAGATCATAATCTCTAGAATCTTACAAAAATCACTCTCCCTCTTCTTTCTCCAATTTCCCTCTTCAATCTCTACACACATACACATATACACACACACACACACATGTACACATCTCCACCTTTTACTCGTACACATACAATACCCTACACATGCACATACAACTGACCACCCACATGGTCAAAATATTAAGAAAAATATCACCAAATATCCATTTCACCCCTTAATAAAATGAGAATATTACATGTCACCTCTTATACTATCAATTGTGATAATCTAGTCCAATTTTTATTGTAATTAAGTCCCTCTCTAAATATCATAAACACACCCAAACTTAAATGAAATTCATAACTCTATTCTATATGTAATGGAAAGAATAATGCAAAGATAACGTATCTAAAGTGCGGGTGTTACAATCTTTAAGTCTATTACCATTGCCAATGAAGCTTTGGCCAAGTGGTTAAGGTGGAGGCCTTGGAACTTTGAGGTCCCAAGTTCGATCCATGGTGTGGTCAAAAGTCAAGAACTAGATGTTTTTGCCTATACCCACTAGGATATATATATACATATGCTAATAGTGGTTGATAATAGTTATAGTTGTTAATAGTTGTAGTTGTTACTGAGTTATAATTGTAGTTGTTGTACAACCTAGTCGTCCTCAAGGCGATCATATCCAAAAAAAAAGTCCATTATCATTCATTCTCATAACCAGTGTGCAATTGCTTTCAAAAATTATAAATTTATAATTTTTATCATAATTATAAAATAAAAATAATAATAATTCTCTTCTTCATCTCATTCACCTTTCCGCCTTTAAAAAGCTCTCCTCTTTTCCCTTTTATCTTAATTTTCAAGCATCATCTCTCTTATAATTACAAGTATCTAAAATATTCTTTTTTTTTTAATAAGATGAATGATAACATTCATATCAAGAGGAACCCAGAAGGGCCAGTACAAGGTTAAAACTAGTACAAAATAGAGCAAGATGTGAGACTCCCACCCTAACCAGCTACAAAGAGACACAAATAAATCCAACTAAATCATTACCAATATAGGGATCCTATGACTAAGGACCACTTTAAGTCTAACAGAGTCAGACTAGTAATGGTAACTGATTTAAAACCAAACTAAAAGGAAAACAAACTAAGCACAACCTATGAAAACTAAACAAAAAACTAAGAAAAAACAAAAACAAATACAAGAATATCTGAAACAACACACACACAGATGAAAATCTCCATAGCTGGATTTAGAACCGGAGTTGCTGCTACTTATCTTGTAGACAATGGCCTCTCTATCTTCATTAAGATGAAGAAGACACTATAGCTTGTTGTCTCATGAAGAACCGGAGCTGCTGCTACAAAATTGGAAGACCCAATAATAGAAATAAGAGAACAAAGAAAGGCCACATAAAAAAATACAAAAGCACAATAAAAGAGAAAAAGCTACACGCAAAAGACAATAAGGTGGATGGTTTTTAGTCCATCAAGGACTAAAAATCACCCAAACCAGAACACCAGTAAAGAGAAGAAGATGAGGAATAGGGAAAAGAGAGAGAGAGAGAAAAAAACTATGGTAAAGCTATCAAAAGACTGTGTAACACCCGCTTTGCTAGTACACGTGTGAGTAGTATGAGATATCTTTTATGCACAATAGATAATGAATTGTTTGAGTTGAGATTTAATAGGATTGGTAGAAAAGGACTAGAGTGTAAAGGCTTGTTTGTAGCAAATATAAGTTCAAGGGCTAGCTGGGTGGAAGAGTAAATCATTAAGGACCAAAGTGGATATTTGACTATAAAATATCACAAATCAGGTCTGATTTTCTCCAGCCAACGTGAGTATATATGTATGCATGTATGTGTGTATAAGTGAAAAGGGAAGAGTTGCACCATTAGTTTCAAAAGAATAAGGGTTTGAGAGAGAGAGAAAGAGAGGATGCTTTGGCTGGAAAGAGGAGAGTTCAAGCTGTGATTAACAACCTCGTAAGTTCTATAACATCTCTTGGTAAGTAATTTATGATTTAATTGAGTTTTTGTGAGGGTTTGGAAGTGAATGGAATAGTTGAATCTCGTGCTCTATTTTGGCTGAATTTTTACCTTCTGTATTTTGACCATAACTAGAGCTATACACCTCTAATTTGAACAAACCTTAGTGTTATGGAAACCTTAGGGAGTTCTTTACAAGTTTCATGTTTTAAGTTTCTCAAAAATTCGTGGTCAGAAGGGTCTAGTGAAGCAAAAAATTTTGGTGCTCACTAAGTGCTCTGTTTTGAGTGAAATAGGTTGTTACTTCCATAAGTACTTTTATGCATGTTCAATTGAAATGATTTCAGTTGGAAATGAAATTAGACTCATAGATGTTGTGTCTGTCTAAATTTGGTGATTTTAGGATGAGTCTACAATTTATGGTGGAATTTTGAACTTAGGGTATTGA
>CATIWO010451186.1:0-15755 GCA_949673435.1 Macaranga tanarius
AAATACTGGTTGGCCTGAGTTGATTTTGGAAATAAAACACATGCTTGAGGCTATCAGAGGAACAATGGATTCTTATGGAACTCTAGAGCAACCTCTAGTGTTATGATACCAAAAAAATTTTGTATATTTCATTCTCTATTGTATTGTCGTGACTGCAAATTTATGCTCTCATGAGCTTTTCTTATGAAGTGCTAAAAAAAAAAGAAGAAAGGCTGTTCTTCTTCCATTGCAGTATGATTGTGAATGCACCACGCAACATCAATGCCAAGTTGATGGAATAATCATCAATCATTTAGTCTCAGATTTTCACCCCTCCCCCTCTTCCTTTTCCTTGCACGGAAGGCGAGACGTTGCTATCATTTATGCAAAATCAAATTGAGGTGGCTAATCATATCAACTTCAGACTGCTGGTACTGTAACGTAAGATTTGTAATACAGAAGTTATAAACGTCAGCATCTCAGTTTGTCAATTTAATCAGGAAAATCATCATGATTATCATAACATGCTGCTACTAGCTGATATGCGGTTATGCTAAGATCCCACAAAAAGTGAAAAGCTCATAAAGACGCAAAATCATACAATATTTCATTGCAGATTTTACGAGCTTCAAAATCTATAAATGGGTCTATAACTTCTAATGTCAGAATAATATAAAAACTAATTCAAAATTTCAGATTGATGGCTATATTATTTTCTTGCTGTTAGCATGTTCATTTACAATGCCTAAGGTGGATGGATAAATTTGCATTTATTTGAAGAAGCATGCTGCAGCTTCAATTGTTGGCAGATGCATATAATTCATATTAAGTGTCTGAGATTATAAAAGAGATTATGCACATTCTGCAATAAGTGAGTTTAGTTATATTATTATATTATGCTCTCCACCATTGCCCAGCCAATGTATAAATTGTATAAAATCCATTTATGCATGAGCGGTCAACAATTAATGATAATTAGCATTTTATTTACAAAAGTGAAGAGGAAAATTCAAACATAAAATATTATTTAAGTTGAGATACGCCAAGACTGTGAGTGGGTGCTCAATTTACAATATTACATCATATAAAACACAACCTTAGCAGCTTAGCCATCACTATTTTTCTCCTAGTTATTTCATGACCAAACAATAAACAACGTAAATCCTACAAGCCTTGCAAATTGGTGTAGACTGAAACACATGATTTGGACCGTGTAAATGCCAAAAATTTAACTTTGGCTGTTTTTACAAGTGAAATTTATATTTATAATGTTATGTAGCAAGAGCCACTAAAAAGATGTTAAATATTAACACTTGCAAACTAATTGTTATAGCCTTGTAAGAGCAAGATGAAGAAGTAGACAGAAAATAAAAAGTGGCCTAATACATTAGCGATAACAGTTACTTGAACTTCATACTTTTTGTCCATTTGTCCGTTAACTTAAATTAATTAACTATTTAAACATCTTATTTGTAAATACTTATAATACTATTTGAGGTGTTTAAATAGTTCTTGTTTAATTAAAATGAAATTATTTAAATACATAAATTTATTTTAAAAAAAAATTAGAAGCTATACTTTTAGCAAGTAAATATGTCAAAATCATCCATTCACTAGCCTCCAACCAAACAGACTAAGTCAAAGGTGCCGTGTTGATGATACACAAAAATACTCGACCAATCTGGAGATGCCACGTGGAAGAGTTGACCTTCTCCCCTGAGATGGGGCCCACCATGGTCAATTGATCAGTCAACCATTTCACTCAGGCCTTTGCCTCCCAGCTAATCGAAATTGAGACCTCTCAGGAATCTCACAGCTTCCTCCTACCCACTGCAGTGCATTAAATGCAGCGGTCATTTGTCTCTATCAGTCTGGCACCACCGACCCGCTGGACACACAACACCCAAGATTTCTACTAAAAACACTGTTGTCTCAGAGGTATGTGGCCTCCATTCCCTCCTCCATGTACAATTCTAATGATTTCAGTTTGGTGGCTATAATGGTAAGCTCTCTTCCTCTCTCTTACACACGACAACACCAATGTTCTCTCTCCTTCATGCTCTGGTTTCTCTCTTCATTCCTCATTTTTCACGTTGAAAACCCTATTTTTTCCAGAAAGCTCATATTCTATAGAGATAGCTTCACTTCCCTTTTCATTTATGATCCCTTGCATTTCTCTTGTAGCTCATAGTTGCAACCTCTCAGGAGTTTTACTAACTTAAGTGTCAGAGGGACCTTGGGTAGGCCTGGGCCCAGTCACCTTTTATTTTTTGATATTGTAGGACAATTGCCTGGCAAGAGCTGAGAGGATCTTTACCCACCATCAAATGGCACCGTCTGTGGGAAATAAAGCTATTTTTGATTGGGTAGTCAGCTCGCATATTGTGTTGTTTCAGAAAGTTGGCAGTAGGAACGAGTTACGTGGTGTAAGTGTTGTTCACTGCTTCACTAGTTTGATTCGGAAGTATGGCTGAGTCCAACACCCCTGCCAATAGAAGGGAAGAAGCACAGGGAAGTAGAGGGATAAGGAGAACCTCAGGCTCAAGTTCTAGAGCCCCCCGTTTAGTAGAAGTGGATGTTGGATTCTTAAAAGTATTGATGGACAAAGTAGATCGCATTGCCGATGTGCAGAGAAGGCAGGAAAAAGGCAAAGCAAGAGCCGAGGAGCCTTATGTCCCAATGCCCCATGCAGTGAGAAGGAAGTTGCCTTTGCCTGAAGATGAAAAAATTGGCGAAACCGAGCCTAGGGTTTGGTCACATCCACGCCCCCCTCGAGGGGTGGACCGCTATCACCTTGGATCGAGTGACTTACAACCCAGGCCCATAGAGCCTGCGGAAAGGGAACAAATTCATGATAGCAGGGACGTGGAACCCCAATAGTCGAGGGGGCAGAATGGGAAACGGTCTCACGCTCGTGACTAAAGATGCTCAGAAGAAAATAGGGAAAGGCTTACCTCAGAATCCTTTACTGAATTAGTTGCACGCCGAACCAGGAAAGGAAAAACTGCCACCCGCTCTCAATCTCATTCTAGCAGATTGGAAAAGGATTTCAAAGAGTTCCTTGAGATGAGGGAAGAGAAGATGGCAAACTATCCAGCCAAGTAGTCAACTTGTGTTCACCCTTCTCAGAGGAAATTTAGAAAGAGCCCATCCCCTCCAGGTTCAAACTGCCAACATTGCCCACCTACGATGGGTCAACGAGTCCTAAGGACCATGTCATGAAGTTTGAAACTATAGTGGAATTTTACACCCGCTCAGATGCTATTTTATGCAAGATATTTCCCACCACCTTTGTGGGAGCAGCTCAAACCTGGTTCAGCAATATGACCCTTGGAAGCATTCGGTCCTTTTTTGATTTAACCAAGCACTTTATCAGCAGGTTTATCTCTAGCCTAGAGGGAAAATTCCTACCTAGAAATGATTGTTCAGAATAGGGGAGAAAGCCTGAGAGATTATGTGGTAAAGTTCAACATGGAAGCTCTAAAAATACCTAACCTAGAACATTCTAGGGTCATTGAAGTCGTCATGAGGGGCATAAATAACCCCCCGTTCTTCAGCTCCTTATCGAAGAATAAGCCTGCCGACCTAACCGCTCTAACGAACAGGGTAGATAAATATATTCGCCAGGATGATGCATATCGCACCAGTAGGTTTGCGCCCAAACGCAAGGAGGATTTTGATGACTCCTCTCCCCACAAGAGGGCCAGAAGAAGTTATAATCTGCCCGACTCAAGGCCACCAGTAAGGTCCTCTAAGAGACCTCTCACTCCTCCCAGGGAGGAAAACCTGACTCCTTTTAGTACAACCCGTCAGGAGGTCCTGATGGTAATTAAAGATAAAGAATATATTAGATGGCCAAAAGACCTACCCTCGAACTTCAAGAGTCGGGACCAAAGCAAATATTATCAGTTTCACCAGTCTGCGGGACATAATACCAATGAATGCCATCAGTTAATGTTGGAGATTGAGAGACTTATAAAAGAAGGCCATCTAAGAAGTTTTATGAGGAAGGATGACAAGTCTTTTAAGCCCTCACGAGTTGAAGGAGCTACCCCTTTGAGGCCCTCAAGAGAAACAACTTATGATCCCTGCGAATATGGGGTCTGGAGGAATAATCCACTGCATTACGGGGGAAAACCAACACACTCAATCACACAGAGCCAACCTCGAGCAGAGAAAGCTCAGAACGAGAGAGGTAGACCCCCTTTATACTTGTCAGATCGCTTTTGGCCCTGAGGATGGGAAGGGAGTAGTAATCCCTCACACAGACGCTATGGTCGTAATGGCTGTGGTAAACAACTACATAGTGGAAAGGGTCTTGGTGGACGATGGGAGCTCGGTCAATCTCCTTCCTCTTCATATTCTGCAAAAGATGAGCATCTAGAAAGACCGCCTGGCACTTGTATACTCTAAGCTAAAAGGATTGGGAGATGTTCACATTTAGGTGGAGGGGAAAATTATTCTCCCTATTATTTTAGGGGAAACCAACCGCAGAGGCCAAATCACAAGGGGGAGAACTATGATGGCTGAATTCATTATTACTGAAGTATCGACTGCTTACAATGCAATCATAAGAAGACCAATACTATATGAGTTCTGTGCAATCACTTGCATCAGATACTTATATATGAAAATGTCTTCTGATGATGGCCCAATCACAGTCCAGGGAAGATAATTCAAAGCTAAGTACTATCACTCCATTTCCTTAGGGTTGGCACATACGGAAGAGATATTGATGGCAGAGTCTGTAAAAATTAGGAACGATGAGCTAGAGCAAAGAACAGAACCTGTAGGAGAATTAGAGTCGGTGCCAATTTCTCCCGGTCACCCCGACAGGTGTACTTATATGAATGCTCTCTTGATAAGAGAACAAGAAACCCTTGTCAAGAAACTCCTTGAGGAGCACTGTGCAGACTTCGCCTTTAGCCCTTCGGAGCTTTCGGGTATACCTCCCAGTGTAATGACCCATAAGCTCAATGTGGGGCTAGATACCAGACCGATATAATAGAAGAAAAGATTTTTTTCCCCTCAGAGGCAGGAGGCCATAGATCTAGAAGTGGACAAGTTGATAGAGGCTGACTTCGTGAGAGAGGTTGATTACCCCACTTGGCTAGCGAATATGGTGCTGGTAAAGAAGCAGAGCAGGAAATGGAGACTCTGTGTGGATTTTACCGATTTGAACAAGGCCTGCCCTAAGGATTGTTTCCCCCTTACCCTCTATTAATAAATTAGTGGATGCTATAGTAGGTTACGAATACTTGACCTCCCTGGATGCTCTGTTAGGTTACCACCAAATTTAAATGGACCTGGAGGATGAAGAAAAAACTGCTTTCATTACCGAAAAGGGGATCTATTGATACAAGGCCATGCCTTTTGGCCTAAAGAATGTCGGAGCCACCTACCAGTGCTTAGTTAACAAGATTTTCAAAGCTCAGCTGGGGAGAAACCTTGAAGCATATGTGGATGACATGATAGTGAAGAGCAAAACATTCGAACAACATCTAGAAGACTTGCGACAAATTTTTGGGGTACTAGGTCAGTATAGAATGAAGTTAAACCCAAAGTTCTCTTTCTTCATAAGAGGGGGAAAATTCCTGGGGCATATAGTGAGCAGTAAAGAAATCGAGCCTAATCCCAAAAAGGTCCGGGCCATTCTCGATATGCTATCCCCCACAGGCATTAAGGATGTTCAGAGGTTGACGAGAAGAATAGTGGCCTTGCATAGATTCATCTCCAAGTATGTAGAGAGATGCTTTCCTTTCTTCAAAAAGTTATGGAAAGTCCCAGCTTTTGAATGGACCGAAGGATGTGAGAAAGCTTTTACTGACCTGAAGGAATACCTTTAATCTCCTCAGGTCCTAAGTCACCCCACTGTAGGAGAAAATCTATATATCTACCTGTCAGCTTCTGACTGTGCACTCAGCGCTATTTTGGTTAGGGAAGAGAACAAGATTCAAAAACCTATGTATTATATGAGTAGAGTCTTGTGGGGTTCTAAACTCAGTTATTCTCCTATGGAAAAGCTGGCATTCTCTCTATTAATGGCTATGAGGAAGTTTTTCGTATACCTTCTCGGGCACCAGGGCATTGTCAGGATAAATATTCCTCACAGGCAAGCCCTACACCGGCCTTCTACAGTAGGAAGAATGATGATATGGTCTGTTAAAATAGGAGGCTACGGACTCAAGTATGAGCCTCAAAAGGTTATCAAGGCATAAGCTTTAGCAGATTTCATCGCAGAGTGCAGTTTTAACGAGGTTAATCAAAAAGCTCGAAATGAAGATCAAAAGAAAAAGCTCTCAGAATTCCCGATGAGCCCCACCATAAGAGACACTCATAAATAGGACCTATACGTGGATGGTTTAGCTTGCTCAGCAGGCGGAGGGGCAGGTGTGGTTTTAAAAGGGCCAGCAGGTTTCTTGGTTAAATATGCACTCAAATTTGCTTTTCCCATATCAAACAACACATCAGAATATGAGGCTATTATCAGTGGCATCAGCCTAGCTGAAGCTGTTGGAGTTACAGACTTAAAGGTACATAGTGATTCCCAGTTGGTGGTGAATCAGATCACAGGGGAATTTGAAATAAAAGATGAAGTTATGGCTCTATATTTGCAGTGGGTCAAAGAAATCCTAAAAAGATTCAAACATAAACAAATTCTTATGAGGATTGTGCAAATCCCCCGAGAGGATAATTCTTAAGTAGACTTACTCAGTAAAATTGCCACAACCACAAAGGAATTCCTGTCTGGTGACACTTGCGTGGAAATACTGCATGCCCCTAGCATAACTAAATCCAGGGAAGTCTGCCCTATTCAGGTCTACGCCATCTAGGGTGAACCTTGTTGGATGGATCCAATGATGAAGTATCTGGAAAATGGAGAATTACCGTCCAACAGGAAGGAAGCTCTTAAGCTCTCCCTTAGAGCATCTAGATTTATCATCCAAGATGGCAAACTTTATAAGAGAGGCTATCATATGCCACTCCTTCGATGCTTATCCCCAGAGGAAGCAGGTTACGTCCTAAGAGAGGTACATCAAGGAGTATGCGGCACCTATATTGGCAAGAGAGCTTTGGCCAATAAAATTATTTGGCATGGATATTTCTGGCCTACGATCACTAGGGATGCCTCCAAATTTGTGCAAAAATGTGATACTTGCCAGAGATTCGCTAATTCCATCCACATTCTAGCAAATCCCCAAAGCCCCATTCCTGTCCCATGGCCTTTTGCACAATGGGGAATAGACATCCTCGGTCCTTTCCCCATGGCATCCGGACAGAGGCATTTCATTATCCTAGTAGTGGACTATTTCACCAAATGGATCGAGGCTAATGCTTTGGCCATAATCACCACCCAAAAGGCTGTCAACTTTATATGGAGGAATGTCATTTTTAGGTTTGGGATACCCAGGATACTCATATCAGACAACGGCAAGCAATTTGATTGTGACTCATTCAAACAGTTCACTGAAGGGCTAAAACTCGACCATCGGTTCAACTCTGTCTCACACCCCTAGGCTAATGGGCAGGCCAAAGTTTTGAACCGATCAGTCTTATAAGGCTTGAAGAAAAGAGTGGAAGGTGTTAAGGGTAATTGGGTAGAAGAGTTACCCAGCATCTTGTGGGCATATAGAACCACTCCAAGAATCCCCACGGGAGAAACCCCTTTCCCTTTCACATATGGAACTGAAGCTGTCATCCCTGTAGAGATTGGAATGCCAACGCGAAGGTTACAATACTATGACTCGGCCAAAAATGAAGAGGAGTTAAAGATCAACCTGGACCTGCTAGAAGCATTGAGGGAAGAAGCCTCGATCAGGATTGCAGCTCAACATAGGAGAGCAGCTAGCTATTTCGACGCCAGAATCAAGCCTAGGCCCTTGAAGGTGAGAGACTGGGTACTCAGGCATCTGAGTGCGAAAAGCAGGAAAGAAGGATAAGGAAAACTATCCCCCACTTAGGATGGTCCATATAAAATAATGAAGATGGTCAGACAAGGCACTTACCACTTAGCAGATGCAGATGGGAATGCACTCCCTCATGCATGGAATTCTCAACATTTGAAGAAGTACTATCAGTGATGAGAATTATTAGTCTCTTTAGAATACCCATCCTCTTTTGTACAAGATTAGCCCGTTAGGGTTTTGTTTTCATTTTTGAAGTATTGCAAGGGACACCCCTATGTACTATATCAATAACTCATGATGTCTTAAATTTCATCTTCAATCAATGAAAATTACACTTCCTGGATGCAGATATATTTATCTGTTATCTCTTTTATCCAAATAGACATGGTAATTCCATCTAACATCGATTATCATCTCTATTCCATATGCTCTATTTGTGAGAAAATTCAAACAGCTCCACCCTTAGAGCTTAAAGCCTTTCGAAAAACTTTAAAGGACTAGTCGTAGGTATTCCTATCAGGAATACATCAGGGGAACATTCCCCCTAGAATAGCCCTTTATAAAGAGAGAGAGAGAGAGAGAGAGAGAGAGAGAAAAGAAAAAGTGAGAGAAGAGTGGAGAGGAAGGGAAGACATCTAATGTCACTGTTCATCATTTTCCCTCAACATAGAGGGAACACTTCCAAAGGTGAAGTGCCCCATCACATAATGCATTCGACCCACTACGCCTAGAGAAAAAGGTGAACATAACTAAATCATATCTCCTCATGGAGAACCTGTGCAAGAATCATTCAAATATATACTTGGCACATGCCTTCCCCGCAGAGTAGGGAAACCCATTTAAATATACATCCAGCACACGCCTCACTCACAAACTGGAGAAAGGATTCCAGTCAAAAATAAATAAATAATAACACTAATTACCATAAAGTAAGAGTAAACAGCAAAATATGAGCAAATTATATTATTCAGACATCACAAATAAAGCCGAAAGGCTAAACATAACAGTGAGATTATTTTGCATTGCTACTAAATATAATGTCTTGAAGATGTTAGGTTCTGATGAAAAGCATTCAGGTCACAAGCATAAAAAATGCTAGTCAGGCTTTCCCCCCAGTAGCAGAGTCAGGCTGACTCTCAGTGCTCTCAGTAATGGGCATAGAGGGAACCCCCTCCTTTTTGGATTCACCAGGTACCTCTGGCCTCCTCCCTGCCTCCTTTACAAAGTCAGGAACTTCCTCGAGATCACCACCTGTTACCATACCGATAGGAGTGCTGGGAGTTATCTTATCCTGACCGGTGGTGTCAGCTCCTAGGCGACTCGCTGAGTCCCCTCCTACTATATTAAAATAAGTAAAGTCTTGATCGGGGAATTCCTTTCGGGCCATACCCAGGAAAGCATACCACCCCTTCGAATAGAAGTCAGCAGCCTGTAGAGTTAGCTCCTGGGCATATTCTTCAAAGGCTTTGAAATCCTCTATTGCGCGCTTGATCACGTCTTTCTTTTGAGACTCTTTCTCGGATGGGTCCTTCTTGAGCATGAGGATTTCCTGCCTTATTTTGGCATTCAGCTCTTAAAAATAAGTTTTCTCAGCCTCGAGGGTTGCATTAACACCCTCAGCTAGGTGCAGCTGTAATATAGCCTTATCGAAGTCGTCCTTAAGACTTCTAGCTTCCTTCTTCACCTAGTCGTTTTCCTCTGCAAGCCTACTGACCTCCTCTTGAATGGACTGAGCTCGAAACTCCTGCTCATATAAAGCACCGCATAGCTGTACAAATAACATAAACACAATATAAGAGAAGAAAAAAAGAAGGAGAAGGAAATAAAACCTCCGTACCATTGCACAAATATACCTGTTGGGCTCTCCTAATAGCTTGGTTCCTGAGAAGGGAGGTGTTTTTGTCATAATGGCGGGAGTGCTCCTTCGAACCAATATACAAAAAGCGAAGAAGCCCTGAAAATGTTGAGCCTTATAGAGAAAATCCAATGCCCAGATACCTCTTGATTAGAGAGGAAGCCACTTCCTGCACAGTAGTATATGGGTGAAGATTGGCCAAAGAAGCAGTAGATAAGTCTACTTCAGGTTATTTCTCTCGCACTATAACCGTGGCCATTTTGCTCAAGCTCTCCACGGCTATTTATGGGGCTAACCCAACCATCTTTTTCTTCCTTTTAAGATGCTCTCCTACCTCCTCCTCAGAATCAGAACTGACCACCTCCTCGGGCTTTCCTAGAGCCGCCCTTTTTCATTTCCTCTTGCTACCATGAGTAAAGGGTCTAATTTTTATCTCCTTGGGCTGTTCTAATGGCATCTCCTTGATCACTATCCCTGCAGCTTTCCCTCTCGTCATTACCCCTGAGTAAGAAGCTGGCTTTTTGGAAACTGAGGAAAGCTCAGAGCTTTTTCCCAAGACCTCCTTGGGGGCCCCTACAGCTTGTTGGCTACGCTGTTTAGCCAAATAGGCAACTTCCTCAGAGGATAATGAGAATTTTACCGGTCTTGAGAAACTCCTATTTTCTTGCACAACTACAAAACAGTTCACAAACATATAAGCGACAAAAATTACAGCGACAATCAATCAGAAGTAAAGCGAATGACAAACCTATCAAAATCACTCAGAGGATACCCAGCCAAAACCCTTTGAACATCGAAAACCTTATTTTCCCCCACAATCTTTTCAAAGTCTATCTTTTCCTCATCACTCAACTCGGGAGCCTTTTTTGTATCCTCAGGAAATTCCCTAAGGTTTGTCTTAAAATCCCATTTCGACAGAGGCCCATTCTTCTTTAACCTAGCTATCAAAAACTTAAACCTCCATGATTTGTCTATATCAGTGATGTTCCCAAAAATGACCAACCCCTGACGGTTGTGAACTGGATAAAATTCGATGGAGATTTTCTTGACATCAAAAAACACTCTAAACAAATTCACAGTTGGGACAACTCCCAACTTTTTATATAAGATGGGGAAAGAAGGAATTAGAAGAATGTCGTGGGGTGTGATGAACCCAGGGAATTTATGGTAAAATTGAAAAATTTTTACACTAAAGGGAGAAGGAGGTAAATTTAAGCCAAATTTAATTTGTTTTGCGAAGAAAACCATATCCTTCTCATCCCTCTGAGTGTTCACTATTCCAATTGAACCCTCTGGAACATACAACCTCTCATCCTTTATGGGGGCTCTGATGGAGATCGCCTCCTTCAGGTAACTTCTACTCCCTAATGCCCGCAGAAAGTGTTTAATAGTCCCAGTGGAAATAAACTGGGATAGTTCAAGCCCAAGACTCATGGTGCAAAAAGGAGGGGAAGTCAAAGTGTAAAGAAGAAAAAGGGAGGAAGACGTACCTAAACCGATAAACACAGAGGACACCGAAAAGCAAAAAAGAAGAAGATGAAGAAAATCGCCTATCAAAAGTGAAGCGTGACTGTCCCACCTTTAATCTTGCTTATTTATCTCCCCTTGGGCTTTAAAGAAACATTTCATAAGAATTAAACTTAATAATGGCAGTTACTTACTCAAAATTTAACTTCCCCAAAAAAATCTGGGAGTTTTAAAATTCAAACCCTCCTGCAACTACCATTATTAGACAGGACGGGGTAATTGAAATGCCAGCCGACCCATAATCATGCCTAAAAATGCACGCCACTACCGTCCCAGCAAGGGCGGCCTCCCAAAAGGGGATCTGTGCATTCTTCCCCCCTCACGGTGAAACGACAAACATCTCTTAGCCAATTTACTCGAAGAGATTTCCACATAGAAATTTTCCTATGACCTCCTCACTCGGTATTAGGACTAAGAGGGGGGACTACTGATGATACATAAAAATACTCGACCAATCTGGAGACACCACGTGGAAGAGTTAACCTTCTCCCCTGAGATGGGGCCCACCATAGTTAATTGATCAGTCAACCATTTCACCCAGGCCTTTGCCTCCTAGCTAATCGAAACTGAGACCTCTCAGGAATCTCAGAGCTTTCTCCTGCCCACTGCAGTGCATTAAATGCGGCGGTGACCTGTCTCCATCAGTCTAGCGCCACCAACCCGCTGGACACACAACACCCGAGATTTCTGCCAAAAATACTGTTGTCTCAGAGGTATGTGGCCTCCATTCCTTCCTCTAAGTACAATACTAATGATTTGAGTTTGGTGGCCATAATGGTAAGCTCTCTCCCTCTCTCTTACATACAACAACACCAATGTTCTCTCTCCTTCATGCTTTGGCTTCTCTCTTCATTCCTCATTCTTCACGCTGGAAACCCTATTTTTTTTAGAAAGCTCATATTCTACAGAGATAGCTTCACTTCCCTTTTCATTTATGATCTTTTGCATTTCTCTTGTAGCTCATAGCTGCAACCTCTCAGGAGTTTCACTAACTTGAGCATCGGAGGGGCCTTGGGTAACCCCGGGCCCAGTCACCTTTTATTTTCTGATATTGTAGGACAATTGCCTGGCTAGAGCTGAGAGGATCTTCACCCACCATCATGTGTTTTAGCTATGAGAACTTTTCTCTGCAGCAAATGTGAAATAGTACCACACTATGACTATTCTCTCACGTGCTTTGGATTCCTTCCAACTGACATTATTGGATGACTTTCCTCTCATTTACGGTAGAAAACTGAAGACCCTTATCAGTATTTCTCTTCCTCCTCCGCCTGTTGCTGCTGCTACTTTAATGTCTTATTGGAGGCATGATGTTTTTTTGAGTTTTAGAGGTAAAGATACCCGCAAGAATTTTATTGATCATTTTTATGCTGCTCTAGTCCAAGAAGGAATCCGTACATTTTGAGACGATGAGCAACTCGTTAGAGGAAAGCCCATCTCCAGTGAACTCCTTAAAGCAATTCAAGAATCGAAGATTTCTATCGTTATCTTCTCCGAAGGCTACGCATCCTCTGGATGGTGTTTTGATGAACTTAGAAAGATCATTGAGTGCAAAAATAGCATAGGCCAGATTGCTCTTCCCATATTCTATAACGTTGACCCATCCGATGTCCAAGAGCAGACAGGTAGCTTTGCTGATGCTTTTGCTAGACACAAGCAGTTTTTTGAACAAGAGAAAGTAAATAAGTGGAGAGAAGCTCTTACAGAGGCAGTAAATATGTCTGGGTGGGACCTCCATAATGTGGCAAATGGGTACTAGTTAATTGTTTTATTTCAAATTTCTTATTTTTTCTTTGGATGATGGTAGGAAGGCGAAAGGGTCAAATTGAAACCTCAACTATGCCACAATATCAACATTGGACCTTAATATTTTTTAGTCCTAGTAGGAAATTTTTCTTTTAAAAGTAGATCATATTGGATCTTTTCTTAAAAACCTTTTACAATTAAGCCCTATAAATTAAAAAAAAAATTAATTTAAATGGTTAGCTAACAAAAATTTATTTACACTAATAAATAAAATTTAATTTTTTTAAAAAAATTTATAATCTAATTATAAAGTTTTTTAAAAAATTTAAGCCTATATAATACTTTTTTTAAAATTTGTTTAGAAATCTTTTGGCTATTTTTTAAAATTTAAAAATTTTTACAGACTTAAAAATTTTCAAATCAAGTGATATGCATGTAAAAAATTTCATCAATTTTATTAATAAATTTAATTTTAACGATTGAATAATAAAATTTTATTCATTAATTTAATTTTAACAATTGACTAATAGTAAATTATTGAGATTAACGATTAAAATTGATGATTTTTTTTGAAATATATATCACTTAATTTTTTAGCCTGATTAATACAGTTCAACCACTAATTGTAATTGCTCTCAAGTTAGACTTAATTAAGTGTTGGGATTAATAATCATTTTCACATAGGCATTATGAAACGGAAAAAAAAATAATTCTAATTGTATATTAAAAAAATCACAAAAAATTACAATTTGAACATATGTCAACTCCATCATGGAGTTAAAGTGATGGGGCTTTTACCCAATGAAACAAGACTTCTTGAATTCGAAACCTCTTTCTACATTTCTATTATTATTTAAATCACCATAGTCAATAGCCCATTCTTCTAAGTAGCTTCTTCGATAGAGCAAAGCGACAGCAGCATTATAGTTTTATTTATTCAGAATCTACAGTGCCAGGGCTTTTCATTGCATAGGAAGATTTCAGATAGAAACAAGGACGTTGAATTATTAAAGTTTAATTAATTAACTATGCTTTATATTAATTCAAACCTTGCTAGTGGACATGAAATTTGTAAGAAATTGCGCAGTGTAAACTTGAATTTCTTTAATGGATTGAAAGTTGAAGACTAAGCTTAAAAGTGACTTAATGGACCACCATCACAGCACTTATAGAATTCATGCTTATTGAGCCAATGGCTTTACAATCTTTACGCTTCTTTTTATCATCCTTTAATGATGCGGGCATATGATCAATGCTAAAATAGCACCATCTAACTTCATCTGTGCAAGAACAACACACATCTTAACCTGCCATAGACATAATCTTATGCTACAATCCAGCAATGGAATATCATATTTCATCGAAGCCATTTTTTAAAATCAGACAATGCCAAGATTTAGGGTTCCCGAGAAAAATAATCTTAGCTCTGATACCAGTTTGTTAGGGCCACAACAGAAGCAATAAGCATACACAAACAATAACAATAAAAGAAATAAGTAAAGTAGATACAAAGATTTTATATGAAAAACCCAAAGATGGGTAAAAACCACGGGTGGAGGAGGAGAGATTTTACTATATATGTAAAAGAACGTACAAAGGAGTGTTAAGGCGGCTAACAATGAAGAATAAACCATATGTCTTAACCCTAACACTACTAGAATGTATCAAATTACTGACGGATTTTAGCAACGGACAAATTTCCCTCTCTAATTACTGACGGACTTTAATTTAACAACGGATTAGCGATAGAAAAAAAAGTTCGTCGCTAAAAGCCAAAAAAATTCAGGCGTCAACAAATGGCACCCGAAATATTGACAAAATTAGCAACGAATACGCTAATCTGTAGCTAATTAGCGATGAACAGCGTGTCCGTCGCTAATTTGTGACTCTTTTAGCGTCGGATAAGCTGCTCGTTGCTAAAAGGTTGGGATATTAAAAAAAAACCATCCAACTTTTTTTTTTTGCTCTCTCTCTCTCCCGATCTCTTCCTTCCCTCCCCTGCCGCCCAGCCCCTCCACCGCTGTTGTCCAGCCGACGCCGCCAGCCGATGACACCAGCCACCGCCCTCTTCCCGGTGTCCCTCCCCCCGCGCGAGCGCTGCCACGTGGCTGTCCCCTGCTGTCGCGACCCATCTGCCCCGCCGCTACCCTTCTTCCTCCTCCCTCCACCGACGGCTTCTCCTCTATCTGCTGACCGACGGGTTGTCTTCCTCCTCCCTCAGGTGAGTTGTTCATTTTATTATTTTTTGCATTTTTTTTTAAACTTAGATTGCTAATTGTATGATTTATGTTTACAAAAAATAAGTGCATAAATTAGTTGTTTGTAATGCTAAATAGTTGAATATTTTTTGTTATATTTATTAATTTTTTTTTCATTTATTATATTATTTTATAATTATTTATGTGGTAGTAAATTCATTATACTTTAAATATAAACAAATTAATTAATATTTATGTGTGATTTCTTACTCTATGATTTTATTTTAATATGTTATGTTTTGAACTACTACAAGAATAGAAAAATATTGATGGGATATATGAAAAACAAAAAAAATTAAAATCATAATAAAATTTAAAATAATTTACATTTTTAAGAAAATGATGGGATATATGAAAAAAATAAATTCAAATAATTAGTTCAAATAATATTTCTATTTATATGTAGAATTGAATTAAAAAATTCAACTTTTATGAAATAAGGGTCAATTTGAAAGTTAATTAATTTCAAACTTGAAGTTCAAT